>JADRCD010200500.1:0-40758 GCA_019843815.1 Montemys delectorum | reverse complement strand
TGGCTGAGCAAGTTACCTTTTCTTAGTTCCTTACCAATTATGAGCCTCAGCATCACTGCCCACTGCAGAAAGAGGTTTTTATAGCCAAGGCTGAGAACAAAACTGATCTATAGGTGTAGACATACGTATTTAGAAGACAGTTTGACAGTATGCTCATTTACCAACAGTTGTAGGCTCCTACTAGCTCTATAGCTTCCAGAGCCTTGGGCTTTTGACCAGGTTTCTAGAACTAGGTGTGAGTTTTTGTCTGTCATAAAGTTTGTTGTCTCTCCCATATCCTCACACCTCTATTGCACCAGCAGGCGCATCCAGCCTGGAAAGTTGTATTGTAGAATTTGAAGTCCAACCCTGGGGAATGATGTGTTTTCTCTCAGTGGCCTGCATTACACCTCTTGATGAACAATGATGTTGAACCACTTTCTCTAACAATTCTTTGCTTTCTATTAGGGATTTGTTCTAGGATACCCCCTTAAATATAAAATTTCTCAACTCCTTTTATGCTCAACTCCTTTTATGTCAAACAGTATAATATTTACATGCCAACTATGAACATCCTTTTATACTTGAAGTCGTTGCTTTACTCAGTTGCCTAATACGGGAGTAGTTATTTACAGATCATGGCTGAAAGAATAATGAAAAGGAGAAGTCTGTACATGTGCAATACAGGCACAAACTCTTTCCCACATGCTTTTGATCTGAGATCGGTTGAATTCCTAGTTGTGGGTCCTGTGGATATGGAGGTTTATTCTACTTGACAGCTTAACCTTTTCCCATTTTAAAATTAAATGTTTAAAATCAATTTGCAACTCTATAGTTATTAGAGAGATAATCATTGCACATATCTTTTGTTCTGTGGAGTGCCTCTTCCCTGTGTTGATTGTTGTCCCCTCCCCCATGCTTGTAAAGTTTGATATAAGTTTTTCTTATTTCACTTTTGTTAACTATTTTGTTACATTGAAGAAACTATTGGCAAATTTAGTGTGATACTCTTTTCCTTTTTTCTTCTAGGAATTTTGTGGTTTTAAATATTAAATTAAGTTATTTATACGATTTAGTGTTAACTTTTGTTTGTAAGTAAAATAAGGGTCCAGATTTGCTATCTTTAAAGAAGACACTCACCCTTTCCCATTGAGTGGTCCTGGTATCATTGTTGATCATTTGACAATATATAAGGCTAGAGTTTGACTTCCAGACTTTCTTTTCTGTTGACCTGTTTCAGATGTCTGTCCTCATACTGCTAATCCCACTGAACACAAGTAAAGATCATTCATTACTTGAATTTTTTTGGTCAAATTATGCAACCTTTATTTTCTGTCAGGTGAAGTTATTTCCTTAAAGTGGGGTTTGAAAAAATTGGCATTGAACATAGAAAACGGGACTCATATAGCCCTTCCAAAACTGCAAGACTAGGGGTTTTCAATGGCTGTGGGCTTTCCAAGGAATTTTGGTTACACAGGAACTTAGCTGACCACTTGGAATTGTTTGCACAGTACCAAGGTGGAGGTGGAGGTCAGGATATAGAGTGTGGAACATGTCAAATACCAGAAAATGGGTCAAGACCTGGTCAAATCCAAGTTTTACAGAAAACAAGAATGAATTTATTTTAACCTGTAATAAGATGGCTTCTAATCTTAAAATGGAGTTATGCTGGTCCAGCAATACAAGAACACACCTTAGGTTACTTAGTTTTGTGATTCTTTTTTTGGTTTTGTTTTATTTTGATTGTTTTTTTGAGACAAAGTTTCTCTGTGTAGCCTTAGCTGTCCTAGAACTCTCTTTTGTCTAGGCTAACCTTGAACTCAAAGAAATTGGTCTGCCTCTGCCTCCTGAGTGTCACACCTAAAAACTAGAATTTTGACAGATTACATTGAACACGTAGGGCATTGAGTAGTGATGGCAAATCTTTTGTCTCTTTGGTAAAGTTTATTTGTAAATATATTTATCATGAGGTGAAGTGGATAGTTTTCTTAGTTTTCTCACAAACGTTTTAAAATGAAACTTTAAAAAAATTATTATTATCGGGAGGCACACATGCTACAGAATGTGTGTGTCAGTTAGAGATCAGTTTTGCCTTTCCACCTTTGTGAACTCTGAAGATCCACCTCAAGGCTGTCAGGCTTGCACGATGAGCCTCTAGTTCATCTCTGGTGCCTTTTTATATAACTTTTAACTGGTTAATTTTTAAAAAACCAGTTACTTTTAACTTAATAATGGTCACTATTTTATTTATTAGCCTCTTAAGAAGCAACTTGAACATATTATAAATGTAAAGTAGACTTTTAACTTAATAACTGTCACTATTTTATTTACCAGCCTCTTAGAGAAGCAACTTGAACATATTATAAATGTAAAGTATGTGTTTGCAGAGCCTGATTCCATCATCCCACCATTCATCTGGAAATCAGTTTGCATTTAGTATCTCCGGAAAAAAATCACATGCCTGCTTTTGTTTCAGATACGCAACTGCTTATGTGTCATTTTAGAACTTCTGTATAAAATGGATTTTTTTCCTGTTTTAAACAGGCCAGTTTTCATCTGGATTAGTGTAAACCTAAACACCTTTCATAGGATTAATGTTGGGATTTGTGTGTAGTCTGTTAATAGCATTACCAGAGAGATCAATTTCTCTATTCAGCATATCTGGAAATAATTTAATATTCATTATTTTAGAACTAAGGGACAGTGGTTGTTGATACAGTTGTTTTCTCTTACAAATGAGTTGTAGAGTTTTATTGAATCAGTGTGGCTGATGACAGCACAGACCATCTCAGAACATACAGTGCTGCTACCTGGTTTTGTTGGGTGGTTATTTTTTAAATAAAATTCTTTAGAATATAAAGAAATGATGTTTAGTACAATTATGCTGTGTAGTGTTTTGTTAATTTTAGAATTTATCACAGGAGGGTAACCTTATGAGTTTAAGATGATTAGCTAGTGAACGTGTGCTTTAAGAAGCTTGTTTCAGGTTTTAACAGCTTTAAGTCAAGAAGACACTTTATTTAGTATTTAGTAATACTAATAATTTTAAAATCCTGGGCATTATATCCTGTTCTGCTCAGCTTAAGATTTCTATCAGCCCTATTTTCTGCATTAAGAAACTGAAGTGTGTGTCAGAGATTAAGATATATTGAATATAAAACAGCATAATTCCATACCTAAAGTCTATGTACAGGTTTCAATTGCTTCGTTTACCTTTAAGAGCTAACAAGGGGCTGAGAAGGTGGCTCAGTCTGGTAAGCACCTGTCACAAGCATTGAGAACCCAAGTTTGGATCCCCGGTACTCACATAAAAGCTTATCTGTGTGGTGTATACCTATAACTTCAAATCTCAGTAAGGGCGCAGGGCAGAGAGGGGAGGATCTCTGCATGTCTGCATGTCATTGAGTAGCCCATGAAGCTGAATTGCTGAGCTTCAGGCTGAGACACCTGTCATTGACCTTTGGTCTCTCTGTGTGTGCAGCCTCCTCCCCCCCTCCCCTGCGCATATGCGCACGCATACACAGATACACACAAACACAAAAAAATCCAGTAACATTCATCACTTTTCTTATACATGTGAAAGTATAACATTACACTCTTTATTTCTTCATAGCCTTAGGTGATATATTTGAATTTCAGAATTTCAGTTACCTAAACCCGTTTATTTTCTTTTCTTAACAATCATCAGAATGTGGTCACCATAAGATTTTTTTTTTTTTTTGTCAAACTTAAATAAAAATGAAAATTTCCATTATGCTTGGGTATTTTAGAATAGTCCTAAATGTGGATTGTTTTGTGTCATGGTAAAGGTCACTTGTTTTACTCACGTGTTTTTCATTATTTAGTGCGTGCTCCAATCTAGTTATTAAGAGAAACATCATTTCTATGGCTACCAACTTTATGAAACTGAAATGTCAAGTATTTCATAGTTACAGCACTATGTAACTTGGGGTTTCTTAAGGTTTTTTGTTGGGATATGGGCTTGGGTTTTTTGGGTTTTTTTTTGTTTTTTGTTTTTTTTTTTTGGTAAAGTGAGGAATTTTAATCTGTGCTACAAATGAAATATTAGCAAGCGCTTTAAACTGGGCTGACAAACTGATTTCTGTACCTGCTATTGTAAATAAAGTTTTATTTGAAGGCTGTTCTATTTGTGTATTATTAGCTCTGTTCCTGCTACAGTTGTTAGATCTATACGGTAGCCATATTGGTATCTAGCCTAGATGTTATGTTTGGGCTCTTTGAAACCTTGTGACTGGTAATATAACTTCCTTACTCCTTGTTCTCTTCCACTTGTTTGGATACAGAATGTGATGATAGTAAATCTGTTTGGCTGTAGTTCAGTGCTTATGTCTTCTGGACGTTGCACTTAGTATTGCCCAAGTTCAGAATATAGTGCGAACACGGAAATGAAGGTTCTGGTACTGTTGGATTCCCTTCCCTGGCACCCCTGGAAGTATCACAGTAGCTAGCTCTTGCTTTAATTTTCTCGCCTTTTCTTTTCAAGAAAACAACACACACGGAGTTGTTGATGTTTAGGGGAACTAACTGTAGAAAGTAGCATAGAGCGGCATGATTCGTAGGTGTCAACTCGTGACTGCCTTGTGAAAGGTTCATTCTGGAGCTCCGAGACGGTAAATAACCCATGAGTCAGTTTCTGTCATTTTCTATAATGTCCTTCATCTGGCAGATGCTGACTGCTCATTTACTGGGCACCAGAAACATGGTGGAGACAGTTTCCTTGGGGTAAAACTGCTTGTCTAGTAGTTTCTGGATTATGTGTTACTGGATAATGTAAAACCTAGAAATGTGTCTTTCTTGTTTCTGTTATTCTCAGGGTTTTGCTTTGTTTTTTAATGCAACATAGGTAGCTTTTTGAGTGGTCCAGTTTTGCTAAACTTACAGAGTTTGCTTTTTGGTTATAGTGAGGTAACCTACTCAGAGAATATATGCTTTTTAAAAATGTGAGTTAAAAACCCTCAAGTTAAAATTCCCATTAGGGGGCACTATTATCAAGCTTAGAACTAGAGACTAATTTGTTTTCTCAGACATACAACCCGAGGGTTGCTAACAGCAAAAAATGTTTGCATCTGATAAGATTCAGATCCTGTTTTATACAACTGAATTCCTTAAATATGTTATAAAGTGTACTGAATTAAACACAGATTCAATAACTCACTGTCTTGTTTTTTAGCAGACTAAATCAATTTAATATTGCAGGTGTTATAAAAAGCTTACCTTTTTTTTGTATCAGAGCCAAATTCATAATTTTTATATTTGGAACAGACAAACTTTTAATTTTGCTTGCCTTAGGTTAGTCATAGAGAGTGGTCACTGGCCTCCAAAATCCATCTCCTTAAAAATGAAGCAGGGAAATGCAGAAGGGAATCGACTTGTTCTACTGTGTGTAGTCAGTCTGCAGTCTACAGCAAAGACATCGCAGGTCCATGCAGTGCATGAGACCCTGAGCTTTTTTGGTCAATTTTCATTGTAGTAAAATTGTTTTCTTTTGCTAAAGGTTTAAATGTTAAGTACAGAATTATCTCAAAATAAAAGTTAAAACGGAAAGTGTTACCAGGAATCTTGAAATGATTAAAAAATCAGTTTAATGAAGTAAGAGGCTTCCTAATGAAGTAAGAGGCATCCGAGGAGTTTCTTGATGCTCAGGTGCTGCTTCTGTCACCGGGCTAGGGAGAATGAGCTCTGTCCTTGTGAGACTTGTAGTGTGATAGTCGGTGCTGGATGGCAGACAGAGTTGGTCTAATTATTTGTTGCCTGGTCACCTCCCTTCCTTGGTTGTCTGAAGCCAGAACTGCTAGAAACCTACAAGAGGGCTCTTCCTTCAGCTTTGTGTCGCCTCAGAATTCAGAGTGTGGTCAGGACAGAGAACATCATTCATAATTTTCAGAAATATGGAGACATTTTATAGAAAGATGTGATATTTGCTTAATGTTTCTTTGCCTATCTATAGTTAGTAATCACTATGCTCTGTTTAGTACATTCATTCTAAAACTTTTTTTTTAAACAAAGAACCTTTTGGGTAGAGATATTATACAGTTCTCTTAGCAGAAATATTAGACACTTTGAGGGTTTTGCTTGAAGCTTGTTGGAAAGATATAAAGTGAAAGTATGATAAAATGCTTCATATATTTCAGAGGAAAAAAAGATTAGCCCACGGTAATTTATTTCAGCATTTATGCAGAAATGACATTGTACAGATAGTGAAAAAAGACAGAAAGATAGCCAATCCTAGTTCTAGCTGTGAGAGAAGTTTGTAAATAAAGTGTGGAGTGTACTTGAAACATCTGGGGTGAGGTGGAGAGAAGGGTAGGATCGAGTAAATATCAGAGTGCTTTCTTATTTGCGATGATCTCACAGAAGTGATGCTTAAGCAATTGGTAGGGTGATATATTCTTTATGCATTCTAATTATCCATGTTTGTGGAACATAGTAAGTAATGTAGGCATCTCAGGAAATAAAGAGCAAACTGCCGTGATTATTTTAAGTTGGCGTTTATTCAGAGAAAGTTAGATTCCTTGACTTGAGATGTGGCTGCTTCTTTAGTGTGTAGGACTTGAAGCTTTGGAGAGGTGTGCCTGTGATCAGCAGGTCTCAGTGTGCTGTGCTAGTCTCAGCTTTGTGGCCATTTAGACCAGAGTACAAATAGCTTTATTTAAAACATTTAGTAAAATGTTTGATACATTTTAACTATTTAATAAATAATTCATTTTACAAGTCTAGGCAGCAGACCATGATACAATTTATAGTTCTGGTTTTGCTGTTGTTACTCATGGTACTAGTTGAGATGTTAAAACATAAACATTTGGTGATTTCTGTGGTGACCGTTGAAAACAATGAACTAATTTAGATTAATGCCTAACCAAATTATTTTGATCACTCAGACTGTGAGTAAAACTTTAAAATGATATGCTTTGTTTTTGGTTTGTGAGGTAGTTAGAAAAGAAGAAATAAAATGTAAATATGAAACTGAAATCTTAGTATATTCAGGTCTTTTTGTTGTTCTTGAAGTTTTTTTTTTTTTTTTTTTTTTTTTTTTTGAGAACCTATAAAAGTGTGGGCAAATCTAGCTTCATTTTAAAACTTTCAACAGTGTAATTGTGTTTATTTCATGTCTTAAATTTCACTTTTTAAAAATTAGTTGAGAAACACCATTGGACGGAAAATGCACTGTTGAAAATTTGGTCCGTGTGAAAGGGTTTTCTGCTTAAAGAAACGAAAGCGCTTTACGCTGTCCTCTCCCGAGGTCCCCAAGTGTAAGTGCTATGGTTTGGAAAGAAGCCAAGGAAAACCTGTTTGAATTTTGTGCAGACTTAAAGTAATACTGTAAGATTTGAAAATTACAGGTGGATATAGTACTTAAATAGTATTTAAAATTCCTAAGTTTCCCAAGTCTAAAAAAAACGTAATCCTTAAATTACCATTCCCAGTGGTTTAAATTTTAATTAAATAAAAACTGTTTCACTTTTGACCCACAACAACTCTAGGTGAAGATATTTGAATTATTACTAAACTTCAAGCTGATAACCATTAAGAATGAACTATTTAACACTAATTAAAATGTCAAAAAGCCACAATTAGACCCTGTAAGCAAAGGCCTTATTATTTCTGTTTTTCTATAAGCGTTTCCTAAGAGGCAAGTTTAGACTCACTTTCTGTTTCGCCTAGAAGTAAGTGCTGGCTAATTTCAGCCCTCCAACTAACTTTATTAACTTATCTGTAAATTGTATGTATATAGCTAGATTAATTATAATTAGGTTTGATGTTTTTGATGCTGATGTTGCATTTTCCAAAGAGATCTCAAAGACATAAAGTCCGTTTGTTGTAAATTAACCTTTCTGCTTGAGATCTCTCTGGGTGAGCTTTTCATACCTTTACCGCTTTCTAACGTGAGTCTTGTAGAAATCAGGAAGCTTCATTGGTACGTTTTATCTGCTTTCTGATGTAGTAAAAAACAAAAGCAGTTTATTATTTTGACCTAATATAGTATAGATTTATATACCCTGAATCACTTCCTGGCCATCCCCTACCCTTGTGTGCATTTACCCTTGTTTTCTTCAACATCTAACTGTTAGACATCGTTTAATATGTAGGCAGCCTCTGCTTGAATAAGGAGAGGATTGTATGTTCATTTCAGCAGTCTTTGCAGAAAGAACTATGTCTACGTTGTTTGTATTTGACAGAGCTAGATGGGTGGTGATGTTGTGCAGACGTGCTTGTAGCAGGTAACTAAGTTTAGAGCCAGCAACCGTGGCAGGAGTACTCTGACTGCCAAGCTAGTTGGAACTCTTGGGATTTGTGACCTGCTATTAGCCTGAGCAGCCTGCAAGGGTGACAGCAGTAGCTCAGCTGGACCTCTGCCAGTTGTCCTTACTGAATCTTACTATGCGTTCTTTTGGGGAAGAGGGGTACTGCAGGGGTCTGCGACTTAAGGAACTTCTTTGTTTTGAGCAGCACATTTGGCTTGAAGCACGGAAAAGCCTAAGAGATGATGTTAGTTAGGTGTTATATGATGTTAGAGGACAAAGTGAAGATTCTAGGTTCATTTTATCTATCTATCTATCTATCTATCTATCTATCTATCTATCATCACGCATCCATCTATCTATCTAAAGTAGAATGATAAATAAATATTAATTCTGTGATTTAAAATGACTATGTATAACAAAATAATTCTTGAAAATTTAAAAATTGGATCATTCTTACATTGTATTATTAGACATGTATTTTATTTCTTCTTTTCATGTCATTTGGTAACAACTTCCAGTGCTTTAAATGTGCTTAGTTGTTTTTGTTGTTTGTTTTGTTGTTTGTTTTTTGAGTCAGGGCCTAATGTAGCCGAGGCTGCCTAGAAATCTTAATGTAACCAAGGATCTCAGGATCTCCTCAAACTCATCATCCTCCTGTCTACTTCCTTAGTGCTAGGACTGCAAACAGGCAATGTAACATCAGCTGTAGTTACATAGTTTTGAAGTGTATTACTACAGTTCCTAGTATTGTGAATTATTTCTCCTTAAAATTTTTTATTTTGATTTATCATACTTCTATCAACTCAACTCGAACTCAAGTCTTCCTCCAAAATACTGCTCCAAAACAAAACAGTAGAAAGGTTTTGGTATTAGAATAGTGTGAAAGATTAGGTGAAGAATAGTGAAGCAATGCCGTGATTTTCCTCTGGTGCTTCAGTAAGGAAAGGGATAGCATAGAGAAGACATGGCATGCTCAGACCGTAGTGTGTCCAGGAGCTTCCTACTGCTTCGCAGATACTGGGCATGAGTGGCAAGCGACACTCTTGTTTCTTCAGAGTCATGCTTTGTGTTTCTTCTCCTATTGTCTCCTACAGGGCATTCACTAGAAAAAGCTCAAGTAGCTAATTATGGGAACTGTACAGATACGCTGTTATAGTTCTCACTTGGGAACTATACATTCCTGTTGAGAGGCATGGAAAGGAAGGAGGTCCGGTAGTTCTGGTTTTCCCGTGCTAGTTTGCACATTTGTAATATGGATCATAATCTGGACTTTTGTGAATTTTTAGTAAGTAGGGAATTGAGGAAAGAGAAGCATAAGGTTAAATTAGTGGCAGATCTAGAGATGGGAGCTCCAGCTAACCTGTGCCTGTGCCTCTCTTAAACTGGATCTCATGCCTGTGCACTGAGATCCAGTTTAAGAGAGCTAGAGTGATCCTGCTGGTCTGTCAGAATCGTGAGTGAGTGATGCAGGTCTTGAAATAAGCATACAGTGTTCACTTAAAGCACTGCTTGGTGTTATCATTTACTATTGGCACAGCTGAAGTCCACAGTTGTTGAATTTAACCTAGATTTCAGAAAATTTAGTAAGTTTATATATGTGTACCATACACATTAAAGACCCAGAGCTTTACATGAACCATAAATTAGTGGTGGTTGAATCAAGTCAGCTCAGGTATTCTGAACACAGTTGCTGGAAGTCAGTGTAGCCTCTAGTATTGTTACACGGGATGGAGAAACTAATTGAAGTATAGATTGAGCTGAGTAGGGCAAGTTCTTATTAAATGCCACTGACTGCATCTGCAAATAGCTCGAATAGATGGTTTTATTTAACGGAAGAAGTCGGTGCCTGACTGATGGCCCAGGCTTTCTAGAATACATTGCTTTGCAGATGACTTAAACAGACAGTACTGATAAAGCCTGTCATGTGAATTTCCTTCTTTACTGAGTACACAGTATGGTTAAGTGATATGTTGTGCAATGCTTCCAATCTGCTGCTTCTGCCATCTGGGCAAACAGAATGAAAGAAAAGAAAGCAGAGGAAGAAACGGATCCCTCTGCTGTAAGGAGGCTGTGTGAACACTGGGTGCCACTCATGGCACACTTAGCTGTGGCAGCTGTCTTTGTGACTAGTATAGGTAGCTGTGGCTAAAATGGAGGCCTGTAACATGACCAGCTCTCACTGTCCCTTTGGATGGCCTGGAACCTGTGGTTGAGACAAAGCAGAGAAAGCAACATCGAAAACATTCACACCCCCAGGGAAAAGGTACACATGGATCTGCGCATTACTTCATTGTTTTCAGCCAGTCCCTCACCCTAGTATAGTGCTGAGTCTTCCTAATGATTTTGTTTTTACCACTGTCTTAGGGGTAGGGTTGAGCTGGTGAAAGGAGGCAGATACATTAAAACAATTTCTTCCTTTTTAAAATCCAGACCTGCTCTAAGTCCTTGGATCAAATGTTGAGGTAGATGTAATAACCACTGGCACTTTAACTTCACCATCGTGAAATCTTTCTGGAACCAAATTATGCTCTAAAGTAAATTCCCTAAGACATTTAGTTCCCGTTTAAAAAGGCAGCAGTACCTACAGATGGGAAAATTGCCTCAAACCTTACAAGTTGTACCGATGGGGAACCTTTGAGTGATGAAGTTGTATTTGGAGCAGGTGTACACTTTTGTCGTGGCGACATCTCGTATTTGACTCTTTAGGGCTGTAGAGCAGGTTTTCGTGCTTATGCTCTTCATGTTGCTGCTTCTTGTTATCATAAAACATGTGAGCCCTTACTGTACTGTACTAACCATGGTCATCTGGTGCCTCCTTAGGAATCAGCATAGCTTCCAATAGATGGCTAATAGTACAAAGCCACTGTGGTTTCTGAGGCTTACCAATTGTGGCTCCAGTTCTGAAACATTCAAAATAAAACCCATTCTTTCTTTTTACTTTTACTTTTTTTTTTTTTTTTGAAAAAGAGTTCTCTTATCAGAAAACATGGTAACTTCAGCAGATCCATAACGGGGAGAAATTAATAACAGAAAGTGGTTGTTGACACCAGGAAGTAGGTTAAATAGTGCAGCATGGTAATAAGGACCACATATGATAAGGCTGAGCCACCTGGGTTTTATTAAGCTGCTCGATACTTTGATCACAATATTATTTCAAGACTTGTCTATTTAAATTGCTAAGGTTTCTTGTCATCATGATTTAGACCACAATTTCTTTCATTGCAAAGAGATTTTTTTTTTTCCTTTTTCTTTAAAAGAAAGATTCTGGCCAAGCCAAAATTTGGAGGAGACGCAAGTTCAACAGCTAGAAGAACCTTAGAACAAGAGAACCATTGCATAGACTTGAAAGCCACCGGATACCAGGTCCATCTGACCTCTCCATAGTTTTTGCTTAGACCATAATTATACTTCATATAGTGGGGAATGCTATAAGGATGATTGGTATAACTCAATTATTGTTTGATATAAATATACACATTTGAAACATTTCATGTTTTGAGACGGTACTGGGGTTCTCAGCTTTCCCTTCCAACTGCTAAGTGGTTTGATGAACATCTTCAAGAAGGTATGGAATTATTTTTAACTGCTTTAGCCACAGTGACTGAATTATACTAATCACAGAACTTAACTTGCTTGATAAATTGTCTTGCCTTTGAACCTGAAATCTTTAAACTTCAGTTAGCTTAATGTCAGTAAATGAAATTTTTACTTATCAGAACCATCAGAATTTCCTTCCACTAATTTTCTTTATCATAGAAATAGTCTTTCACTAATATTTAATGGTTTGTTTGTTATGTGTTACAGCAAATGTCTTAGCTTGAAAAAAACATTTATTTTGAGTAGTGATC
This sequence comes from Montemys delectorum, assembly GCA_019843815.1. Lineage (NCBI taxonomy): Eukaryota > Metazoa > Chordata > Mammalia > Rodentia > Muridae > Montemys > Montemys delectorum. The sequence continues at coordinate 28,667 of JADRCD010200500.1, read as the reverse complement.
AGAGGACAGGGAAGATTTAATAATTTAAGAGACTGTTATTAACTTAGTAGTAACGATGGTCATTCAGCAATGTTTAACATTTATATGTAATATGCTTTGTACATTTATTCACATTCCCACTAATGATCATTGTTTTGATATTGAGTATCCTGTTATAACTGTTATAATTTTACTTCAGTGTTTTCATTTCCCTGTGTAACTTAAGCCTTGTTAAAAGCATTTAAGAATTTAAGTCCTTTATGATTTGCCCTTGGTAGTAAAAGGAATATGTGGGATTGACATTCAGCATTAGTTTTATTTTCCCTAATCAGAAAAAAAGAGGAAAAAGTAAAAATAAGTAAAAGACTTGAGTGTTGGAAAGATTGCTTACCAGAGCTATAATATTCTTATTTGAAAGTAGGTCCCTATTTTAACTTGTCATGTACAACTTGTTGAATCAAGAAAAATGAACTTGAACAAAAGATGGAGGCACAGATTAGGGACATACATGTGATACAAGCATAGAATGAGAAGATCTGTCAACGGAAGCAGAGATTTATTTACCTTGGAAATGGGCTGAAAAAATTGTAGGTAGAGTCAGCTTCTGGGATGCTTGAAAATGCAGTAGTCAGTCTTTGTCCTCTGGCGAAGGTATGCAGGGTGGACCAGCATTTTGTGGCCTAGGGAGGGACACTAGAAAGGAAAGGAGAGCTTGAAGGAAATGGCTAGTGACCGGAGGTGAATACAGGGAGCTGGGCGAGCAGATAAGGTGGATTAGATAGAGCTCTGCTACCAAGTAACTCCAGTGTCCAGAGGTAAATTTTTGTTCATTATCCCCTTTTTAAATATTTCATATAAAACACCTGGACAGTGATAATGGTATGTATTAAAGATCAGATATGTAATAAATATAAGCGGTTGGTGATAGGCGGAGAGGTTCATATATTTCATAGTAACTATCATCATTACTGAAATGAGGTATTTTGAATTCAGTAATTATAGAGAGTTTAGGTCATTTAGTATACATAGAGAAGAATATGGATTAGTCAGTGTGGTGTGGGTGGGAAGTGATATTTTTAAAGCTATCTTCTAGGAAGATGATTATTACACTTTAAGCAGAGCTCAGACCTAAACATAGAAGGATGATGATAGTCCTCAGTTGTGCCATCTCAAATGCAGTTTAACCAACCTGGTGGCCTGACCCATTCTCGGAGTAGGTATTTCGGTAGTGCCATCCTTCTTTCAACCTTTACGGTGTTGGTGTTGGGGGATTCCAGTCAGAAGGGGAAACATAAAATTTACAAGATTGTCTGAATATTACTTGAAATGCTTTCCTTATAAAAGCCCTTAAAGTGAATGGGTTTTCATGGATAATTGAAACTTTTCAGTCTGATGTCTTTCAGTTAAAAGATAGGAAAGGAAATTAGAATCACTCTATTCATTTCCCTTTCATGTAGCTATTCTTCAGTATTTGTTTAGCTACTGATTCCAGGAATCTTCTCTCACTTGTTGATTAATACTATTTTTCTATGTATGGAACAAACCAGCAGCCATGTTCATTAACAGCAAACACTAAAGCTTTTCCAGTAGGATATCTTTACTGTTATTAGGAACTAGCTGCTAGTAACCTTTTCCACTAGTTTTAAAACTGGATAGATCATTGAAGAGTAAAAGCCCCTGCCCTAGCTCTTGGATGTAATCATCTTTGTTGTCTTGTTCATTACCATTAACTGATAATACTGACACTCTAAGAATAGTGATCATCATTACCACTTTCTGAGTGCGTGGCATGTACCAAGTATTCTGTTGAGCACTCAGCAAGTATCTGTTTAATCCAGAACAGTTGTGGGAAGCTTGGTTCCTGCTACTTTAGTCCATTTGTAGAGGTGCGATTTAATTAGGAAAAATGAAGATAAATAACCACAGCAGGAGGAAGTCCAGGTTGACCCTTAGTTTGAACTGTGTAGGACCAGAAATACTCTGGATCTTGGAGGTGTGTATTTTGTTTTGTGAATGTTTACATAGATGCTGCAGGTAAAGCAACCCTACTCTAAAAATACAGAATCTGAAATGTTCCTAAAGCATCTGAGGACTGATAAGCCCCTCTTATTGGTAGTGTCTGACCTGCATGCATTGAGTCCTGAACTTGATCCCTAGGGCAACTGCCACAACCAGGAGGGGGTGGGGCAGTTTCACAGTTTGTACTATTTCTAATGCTGGACTGTCAGGTGAGATGCTCTGAGTACATGGTTGTGATGAAATGACAGATTTGAGACACAGCTGAGTAAAGGTGGTCCTTGCAGACAGGTAGTTCCTGTTCTTACCTCATTTCTCTCCTTATTCTGCCAGCTGTACAGAAGCATTTGTTTACCCTACAAGTCCAGAGTCTACCTTGTTCCTAGACAGTGATTACCTTAGTCTCCCTACCCCCCAGCTAATTAACTCCTGCTTCTACTTCAGGACTCAGTTTAGATGTTATCCCTAGACCCCACACACATAGCCTTGAGGCAAGCCCAGGCTACATGCTCACAGATCATATGCTTACCCCACAGTAGTGCTTACCCCGTTACAAATATCAAATGCCTTTATTCTGAAATGGATTTACAGAGGTTGCAAAGATAGTATGTACATGTACTCCTGGCATGTCCTTTAGTCAGCACATGGAAATGTTCCTTATTTCTGACTCCCCTGGTTTGGGGATGGAGGTGTTTAAGACACACTGAATAGCACAGGCTGGCTTTGAACTTGGGTATTCTTGTGTGAGTCTCCCAAGAGTACTAGAGTTGCAGGTAGAAATGACCCAAAGTAGTGCCTGCATCTAAAGGTCCATAGAGGGTCATGCTCCTGTAGTGATCCAGTTATCATTGGGTTCCTGGTGACATGGTCAGCAAATTAACATGTGCCTACTCAAGTAAGAAATTATTGGTGTATTACCAGAAACTAAACTATAGCTTATATTTAGATTTCTCCAGATTTTTTTCCTCAAGTTTTCTCTGACCTTTAGCTGTTACAGGGTTCTAAGATACTGTGTTGTATTTAGTCATTATGTTTCTTGTGTGCTCCAGTCTGTGTTTTCTTCCTATTCCTGATCTTTCCACATCTTGAGGAGTACTTGTCAGCTCTGTAGTATGTTTGCCAGTTTGGGTTTGTCTGTTTTCTCATGGTTAGTGTTGATAAAGATTTGAGGGAGAGAGTGATGAAGTGCTTTTCCTCATTGCTCACATCGCAGGTGATGCTTCTCAGCACAAATTGACAGGTCACTTGGTCACATGGGTTTGGCCCTGACAGGTTTCTGCATTGAACAGTTAGCGTTTTTCCCCCCCATACTTATATAAATGCAGCCTGTACTCAGGATGGGGCTTAAATTCATGTTTTGTGAGAGAAATATCAAAGATCTGCAGATCCATGAGAAGTGCTCCATAATTAATAAACAGTTATGAGGACTGTCAGGTCCTATCTTTTCTGTTGTTCTTCTGTTCTGCTAGACCAAGTTCCCATTGAACTCATGGGCCGACAACTTATTTACTGTTTCCTCTGTGTGTAAAACTGTAGAATGAACTAAATGCAAATAAAATAGCTGCTGAGTGGAAAGGAGGCAACTGTGAGTTACAGACATGCAGAGGTAGTGGAACTTGACACATAGGTAGGGAATAGTGTGGTGTTGCTGATCTGCCCTCTGACATTCATGCACTCCACAGTTTTCCTTGGTTTATATTTATTTGAACTCGAGCAATTTCCCTATTTATTTATTTATTTATTTGTTTATTTATTTGACAGAATTTCTCTGTGTGGCCTTGATTGCTCTACAACTTGTTCTGTAGTCCATCTTGGCCTTGAACTCAGAGATTCACCTGCTTCTGTCTCCCTACTGCTAGGATTAAAGGTGTGCACTACCACCTTGGCTATGCCCTAATTTTAACATACTATTTTTTTCTTCTCAGTTTTGAAGGACAACTGATTAAAGCCTTTTGACAATGTAAGTAGGCTAAAAGTCTTATGATTAGACATTGTTGGTTGAGTGATTTGAGTATACCTGCATTTCAGAAGGATGGATTTAACATTGGAAAGCTTATAATTTGTAAGTAATTAGCAGTGATTGAACATTTTCTCTCCTCCGCCAAAAGAAAAAAGAAAAAAAAGGTGTTTAAAAGTATCAGTGCTGTGTTTTAGCCCAGCTTTTGCAATATAAATGGACTCCCTGAACCTCAGGCACACTAAATTTAACTTATATGCTAGATGCCAGCTTTTCTTGTGACTGCTCTCTGGCTTCTTTTCAACCTGCACTTATCTTTTTGGTTTTCTTCCTTCTTCTTGGACCCACTAGGAAGAGAAACAGTAAACCACATTTGTATATAACATTTGAGGTTTTTTTTTTTTTTTAAACTAAATAACAACTAAAACCTAGAGAGAATTTCCTTAAGAACATGACTGGGGCTGGGCATGGTATGGCACAAATTTAATCCCAGCACTTGGGGAGGTGGGGGTAGAGCCAGGTGAATCTTTGAGCTTGAGGCCAGCTTGGTCTATATTCCAGGGCTACATAGTTTTAAAAAACAAAACAAAACAAAACACCTGAAATCTACAGGAGTTTGCTAAGTGGCTGTAATCTTTTGTTTAAGCAACCATTTCTTTCTCTACCTACTTTCCTTCAATGGGAGTTAAACTTCAGTTAAATCTTAGAGCTAGAGTCATCAGCAGTGGTCACCGATATTTTATCTTCTGTTTCATTGTTTCCATTGAAAAATTCTCCATTGTCATTTGCTTTTAAACACTCTACTCTCAGAAGAGAATTATCAGACATACATGTGTTCATTTAGATTAGCTGCTGTAGTGTTGGGCATGGTGGTGTATGCCTCTAATCCTAGCACTCAGCAGTCTGAGATGGACAGATCGCCAGCTTGGTCTACAGAGTAAATTCCAGGACAGCCAAAGCTGTATTCTTGGTAAGTGTGATGAAGAGAAGACAAGCAGGTCTAGGGGATTCTTGGTGAAGATAAGTCTAATATTCTGTATCAGGAATTTCACATCTTTACAGTGGCTTAGGGTATGTATAGGGTCAGCTGCTCCAGTATAGACTAGGATATGATCATCAACAGTTACAATTTATTTTTGTTATGATTCTATATATATATAAATAGTGTGTGTGTGTGTGTGTGTGTGTGTGTGTGTACACATGTACATGCAAGCAGGGGCATGAATGTCGTGCTGAGGTGTGGAGGTCAGAGGACACCTTTCTGAAATTCTCTCCTCTGTGGGTTCTGGGGATTGAATTTATGCCATTTATGTCATTGGTTTGTTTGGGAAGTGCTTTTACCTGCAGAACCATCTCACTGGCTCTTTTTTTTTTTTTTTTTTTTTTTTTTATTTAAATAAATTCATTTTAACTCAGAATTTGACTGGTAAAAAGAGTGAATTTGCTTTGCTCCTCTTGCCTCAGGTAGTGTAGGTTAGAACTGGAGGAGAGCTTGTACTGACTCATCTAGAAGCCAGGAATGTATAGACAGTACCCTAGAGGTATCTATGCACATTGGCCTCTCATTTACACATGCAAGTCATGATGTGTGTGTATCCACACAGACATACCACAAAGGCATCCATGGGGAGATGCGAAAGGGGTACATTTAGCATTTGAAAGACATTTCTTAGAAACAAGCTACTGATTAAGCTTTGTGGCATCTTAGTGCCACAGGACACTGAAGATAGGCATTAATGGAAGGGAGGAGTGGGCTTGATGTCTCTGCTTGCATGTTCATTTTTTGCCTCCCCCCTCCACTCTTCCAGCTCTCTCACCAGCATCTCAGTTGCCTTTCAGTGTATCACTCATCCCTGCACACACGCATGCACACAATGAATATATTAAAACAGTTTAACATATATGTATAATTTAACCTTAGTGTACTTTGACCTGTATTGTTAACATCGACATGGTATTTACTTGGTAAATTACTGCTTGGCATCTGTTTTCAACACTGACTTTCTCAGTGTTGATTAAACCTCATTATTTTGAGTCTTAGTCTCGGGAAGAGGTTTTAAAAGATGAAACATTGTGTGGTAAAGACGTATCTATAAATTGTATTTACTTGAGAGCTGAACTGTGCCCTCGAAGACTTACTCTTGGGTTCAGATTGGGATTAGTGGAGTGCCAGTGAATCAGCCTCATAGGCTGCTTTGCTCACAGTCAGTCTAGGCTGCTTTCCGTGCAGCACTGGGTTTTCTGCTTATCGTCATTGTGTGTGGTGCTGTTTGAAAGTGTTCAAAACTTCATTTCTAGGGGGCAAAACAGCTGCCAAAAATGGCAGCCCCTAGTCTGAGGGAAGATTATGCTAACTCTGTACTCAAGTCATGAAGAGGTAAGTAACTAAACTCTCCAACATAAAAAAAAGGATTAAGGATTAAAAATACAGTTTTGTTCAAATTAAGCATTGTGGTTTTAGTTTACTTTGTGCAGTACAACTAAATTTAGTATTTTGATTTACTTAGATATTACTCCATCAGTGTCACCTTAAGTCCTAATACCTTACATCTCATGAGACATGGTTTCTGCTTAATTGTGTGCTTTCTAAACACAATTTAGAAGCCTTCAGTATTTAAAGATTCAAGTATTGGGAAATCTTCTTTACAAAGTTATTTGGACATATAGATAATCTCCTCCTTATTCCTAAGCAGAAAGAGGTACATAGGAAGTATTTTATTGCCACATAGTTAAGTTTTATGCTTGATTGAAGAGTTTGAGTTTTATGGAGAAGATACATTCCCCATAGGTTATAAAGACCAGTTGAAGGCCTTATGTTCTCTTTGTATCTCACAACTGATATTAAAACTCAGCTGCCAACCAAGAACTAAAATCTACCTGCTCCAGATCAAAAGCAGTTACATTTATATGGTGCCGATTAGGATTTACAGTCTGGGGAAACTCAGATCATCACAATGTGCTCCATGGTCTTATAGGATGGTGGTGAAGAAAGTGTAAACCTTCAGCTGTGTGCTGGTCCTTGCACATTTTCCTCCTGGAGTTGGCAGAATCAAGCTGTCTTAGAAGAAAAGGATTGGCTCTTGCCTGCTTCAGTTTCTAGGTACTTAGAGAATTGTAATTGGCCAAGGAAAGCTAGGGAATAGGGTGTAGCCCAAGCTGAGGGTCTATGTACATATTTCCCTGTGTGCAGTGAGCTGGTGGCTGAAGACTAGCTTGGCAGTAGCCTCTTGATGCTGCTTAAGTGTCTGAACCAGTGACACCGCTATTTGGTTTTCTTCCTTGACACTGGTATTTTAGTTTAGGAATGAGTTCACTAAGTGTAATTATATGAACATGGTCTTTTAAATAAATGGTTTAGTGTCATAATATGAGATGTAAATACAATGAGGCCATGAGAAATAGGTTTTCTTTTTCAAAGGACAGATTTTACTTTTCCTGATTTCTCCTTAATTGCTCTACAGACTCCAGTTTTAATTAAGTCTTAGTCACTTATTCTGCCAAAATACTCTCCACATGTGCTAAGTTATAGTTAGGTTAGACTATAAAACAGCATTTTCCTTCCTTCCTTCCTTCCTTTCTTTCTTTCTTTCTTTCTTTCTTTCTTTCTTTCTTTCTTTCTTTCTTTCTAATATAATACGGTAGGTGGTCCTTTCTTTGTATTATAATATTTAATTGGTCCTGGTCATATTATTGCATTTTCTTTGCCATGATCAAGGTCGTGAAAATGTTCGTAGTTAGTAATCTTATCATTCAAAGGATTCTTGGGGAAGTGTTATAATATGTAGGTGAATGGCTCTTTTCTCCTGATTTCATTTATTTCGTGTTACTGGAATTGTGTAAGGCTTTTGCTGAATTTAAGTAGTTTGCTTGTAATACATATGCTACTCCTTTATCTGAGGAGGATACATGCCAGTACCCTTATAAATGTCTGAACCCGTGCACAGTATTGACTATACATACTTGCCTTAACGTCTGCGCCTGTGATGAACTATGCATAGTAAGAGATGAACAACAAGCACCAAGATGCTGCTTAGATCTGGGACAGCAGGACAGTCAGTCACTTGCAAGGGACTTGGACTCAGCTGAGATGTGGGACTCATTAACTTGCTTCTCAGGCTCTTCACTGTGTGGAGAGAAGTGGACTTTTTATTCATTTAAATAATGTAACATTCTTAAGTTATTTCCTACCTGTTTCTACTGCCTCTGTTCTATTTAAAATGATTACAAAAAATGAATATTTGCTGCATCTGATTATATATACTTTTTTTCTATCTACTGAGACTAAGAAAAAATAATTCATTAGAGTCTACTGTAATTCAAACCTAGAAATGGTAGTTAGGATTAAAGTAATATTGCATCAACTTGGAAGGATTGATAAACCAGCTCTCCCTTTCTTAGGCTTAATTCCTACAGAGCAGCCTTTTCAGACCTCAGCTTAGACCATTACATCTTCATGGGACCTCTGGGTTTATTTCTGAGCATGTTAGGTGGTATTGGATAAAAGAATTGAGAGAGATGAAGGAGTAAAGGATTGAAAGGATAAAGGAAGATTAGTTTTCCTTTAACTGCATCAACTGTGTTCACTCTTTCATGTGGCATGTATCAGTAGCAGACCCTGTGATTCTTGTGGTAGCTGTTGGTAGGTCATCAAGTTCTGTTCTAGATCAGCCCTTTCTGTTCATTCCTAGCATATAGGAAACAAAGAGTGAATGGAGGTCCATCATAGAGAAAGACCTGGGCTTGGGATCTTGCTGTGAATTTGCTTTTATTTCATCTGTGGGTGCTCTTGTAGCATTGGTCCTAGTATGTCTTGTGTCTTTGATTTAGTATAACATTTTCAAGGTTTGTCCTATGACAGCTTCTCAAAAGAACTCAGGTGCCTTATTATAACTGTGCAGTTTCTTTATGTTTTGTAATCTGTTTGTACATCACTTGTTTGATGATTTTGGTTGTTGTCAGCAGTGCAGCTGTAAATACTTGTTAAGGTAAGAAGATTGTGTGGATATTAGGCTTTCATTTCTCTTTGAGATATTTCTAGGATAAAAAGACTGGGTTACATGTTAATTAAGTACATGTAACTAAGGAACTGTCAAGTTGTCTCCCAGAGCATTGTTGTTTAGAAAACTGAGATAGACTTTTGCCCATTAGTTTTGAGATCCTTGCATCATTAAAAAAAAAAAAAGTCCCATTTAAAGACTTTTTTATTGTAAAAGATATTCACAGGAGAAAAGCATAAACACAGAGCTTGGTGAATATTTAGAATGTATTCATCTTCATAACCACTGCTTTGGTCAAGAAATAAAACATTATAGTGCCATAGATTCTCCCTAGAGCATTCTTGGTTGGTCACAATCCACTTTCTTCTCTTTAGAACGAACCAGCATTTTTACATCTGTGCCATTTTGTTTTTCTGGCTCTGCCAGCTGTGTTTATGTTCGGTAATGATTTTGTGTCTGTCTGTCATTGATTTCAGTTTGTCTAGTTTTGAATTTTATAAATGTGTATTTTGTTTGTCTTGCCCCCTTTCCTGTCTTTAATGTTTATTAGGCATATATTTTCTGGTTCATTCATTCTCATTGCTATATCCTTTGATGTAAATATATTATGCCTTGATTTTCATTATTTCTTTGGAATACATCTGTGTTGTTTTCACTTTTTATGTGAACTTTCAAAAATGTAAAAAGTACTGTATTTCAAGGCACTTTGTATGATAAAATTCTCTCACACTGTTGGTGGTTTTACAGCCTCTGTGTTAGTTGTAAGCGTCGGGGTTAGCATGCCTTGTTTGGTGAGTACATTCTGCGGAAGATTCTTTCCTCCACCTTGTGCCCGCTTTGTTAAGTAGTTGCTTGTTGCAAAACTATTTGAATTTTTCTGTTGGAAGCTTTTCTCAGTCATATGAATAGTGTATAGATTAAATGAGGGAATTATGAGTTAAGTTGGTTTATATGGTGTTTGTGGGTTTTTTGTTGTTTTTTGTTTTTGGCAACTTCTCGTTGTTTTCTCTTTTGAGACAGGGTGTCTACATAACCCTGGCTGTTCTGGAGCAGTATGTAGAACAGTCTATACTCACAGAGTTCCACCTGCTTTTCCCCTCCTGAATACAGGGACTAAAGGCATGTTCCATCACACCCGCGTAGCTCTGTGTTATATTTAATCTGTAATCAGAACACAATCTATTGACCTTTTAAAACTGTTACTATCTTTAACTAGCTTGTGTCATTAAGGTTATGAAGGCAATAGCCAGAACTTGGATCAATTTAGAATGGCATCTGGACCATTTTAAGTTCTTTGAGTTGTTTGTTTGTTTGTTTTGTTTTGCCCATGTGTCAATGGATTGCTTTCTTACTTGCCATTGTTCATGCATGTGGCTGCTTGAGGCCTGTATTCAGGGTTGACTGCTACCTTTTGTATAATGTCTAAGGGGATAGGTGCTTAGCAAATACTGCCTGGAATAATCCAGAAATTAATTTAGGAAGAGCCTTTTTTTTTTTTTTCTGGTTTTCCAAGACAGGGTTCTCTGTGCAGCCCTGGCTGTCCTGGAACTCACTCTGTAGACCAGGCTGGACTCAAACTCAGAAATCCGCCTGCCTCTGCCTCCCAAGTGCTAGGATTAAAGGAGTGTGCCATCACTGAGACTTTTACTTTTGGATACAGGATCTGTCTGTGAAGTACTATCTGTCCTGAAACTCACTGTAGAATAGGCTGGCTTGAGCTCGCTCTGTGGCAGAACTTTAAGCCACACCCAGGTTTAAAGTGACTTTGGATTTCATTTCACACCCTCTGTTGTTCATTGTAAAGGTTGATATTCTCCTAGTTGGTCGCCTGTCTTTTACTTTTCATGATATGGAGACTGCATTATCCTTGCTGAGAGCCAGGTTATTTATAAAACAACCAGGAAAAGCCAGATCGGCTCTATGTCTGTAACCTACAATGACTTTGAGCTCCCCACCTTCTTGACATTACTTCCTAAGTGGTAAGTGCTGTGGCTTTAGAGCTCAGTCACAGAACCTCATGCTTGCTAGGTAGGCAGTAGGCCAGTTGAGGTAGATCCTGGTCCCAATTTTCATGTTTTAGGTGATAATACTTGGTTTCAGAAGCTAGATTCCAAAATATGCTGAAGTTTGTATATAGACTAAGGCTTTTTTCCTTCTGGTTGTTCATCCTAGTAGTAGAAGGATAGAAATGCTGTGCTGGCCAGTAATGAATCCCTGTAGTTGGTGAAAGTGTTCTCTTTACTGTCAGTGAAGCTCACTGTACTGAATGCAAGGGAATCCCTTTTCTTTCTCCTGAGCACAGGGAAATGGCGTGAGGCGATGGAAACAGTGTTCTGAGTAGTTTCTAACCGTGCTTGTTTGAGACTGGTCCTTCATAGCTGTCAGGAAATCTAAAGGGTTCCTCTCCTGCTGTGCAGATCATTCCTTGTTGGGGAACCTTTCATGGCACAGTTGGGGCTCTTAAAAGTGTCAGAAATGTAAGACAGAAATGTATACTGCAGCATGCATAGATTTTTGTTGTCTCTGTTTATGGCACAAAATTGAAAGCTAGAGGTAAGCGGAGAAGGGCTGCTGAGGGAGATTGGCCTTCTGTGAGTTAATAATACCATCTCTTCTGGTCATCTGGACTTTCTCAGTTTTTCTTTGCAGTTTTTACCCCCTAACTCAAATTCTTTCATTGGTAAGTTTCAGAACAACAAAAATAGGGAAATAGATTGAATCACAAAGAAGAAATAGCATACATTCAACTTGGTTGATGCCTAGATAGAGGGACATGGAGTAGGGATGTAATCAGCAGCCATGGAGTAGAAGCAATGTGTATAAACACCTACATGCTTGGAAGAACTTTGCCTGCTCCAAGTTCTCTGTGAGCCTCAGTTGTTAGCACATTGCCAAGGCCATGGGAAAGAAAAATAGTACTCCATGGCTGAAGAGATCTTCTTCTGTGTTTATCCTGCATTGTGCTTTTACTGTCATGCATGGAGTTGCAACTGTTGCTGGACTCCAACCGCAGCAGATGTGATCCTTAGGAACATACCATGCTTCACCAGATGTTCTGTTTCACCTTACTGCTACCTCCTGGTCAGTTGCTTATATGACACACTGTTTAGAACACAGAGTTTCTACTTTATTTCAAGCAGGTCAGAGGAATGCTGTGATATGACTGATAACAAAAATGTTGTGCTGCAGTCATGTCTTGTGAATATTTTCCTGACATATCTAGATTCTGCATGAAGGAACTTAGGAAAATATATTTCAGGAAGTATCCTCAGTGAGTATGTGACAGAGTATGATTTACATACCCTTCTGAAAAAGGAGATAAATATTTCTTGTTAATTTAATTTAAAAACTTAAGACATTTTACAATTGAGCAAATTTTGAATTTCCTTAATCCTAGCATCTACAGAATGTTGGTTTATAACATTGTCAAGTGCGGTGTTGCTTTCATGCTATGCGCGTTCCTCAGTGTATGTTTATAGTTCAAAGGAATTCTTTTCTTATCTGTGTCCTCCAATCTTGGAATTTTAGCACTGATCATAATTCTGAGTCTGGAAAAGATTGAAAGCGTTACAAATTTCCCTGATTTTTCTTCCATCAGGAACAGTGTAACTGTTTTTATTAAGGACCGTTGCGTTACAAAAACACACAGCAAAGAATGCAGAAGTGCATCGCTTTATTAGGTAGAATAGGAATAGGTTAGCTAAGGTAATCTAAAAGTTCCTCCTGGCAACTTTTCTTTAAAATTGTGCTTCTCCTAGATCTATTTCAAAGGGGTCCAGGAGGAACAGCCAGCTCATGGAAGTATTGTAGAGTGTACTGTAGATGATTGACTCTGTTCCTCCTAGTTTGAATCAGAGTTTTGGGGGAAAGGCCCATGTCTGTGGAAATTTTCATCTGGCGAGAACTCGATCCCACCTCTGCCTTGTTTGTTTCATCGTGGTCCTCAAGTGGTTATACTGGAACAGCTTCACTTTGGAATTCAAATACGTGATAAGGATAGCAAGATGATTGAGATGGTAAAAAGGTGCTTGCCATGTAAACCTGGAGACCTTTGTTCTGTCCCTGGAGTCCATGTAAAGAGCCAGGTACATGAAGTTGTCTTCTGATTTTCACATGGGTGCTGTGATGTGTCAACCCTGTCTACCACACTCACACATATGCACCTACAAAAATAAATTAAAAATAAAACTCTTAACAGTACAAAGGGAGACACCCCCACCCCCTTTTTGGTTAGTAGTCAAATGAAGGGCTTTAGATTTGTGCAGATCCTTTCTAGAAGCTGTATACATTCATAAAGCTGTTCATGTATACTAGGTAGCTCTTCATCTTTTTCTTCTGAAAGTGGGGGTAGTAATTTGTTTGCCAGTCTTGGATCTGTTTAGAGGATCAGCATAAATACATGGCAAGTGCCTGATACTTTTACTATTTTCTTTCTAAGTGAAGAATAAATGTAGGTCATTGTTGATCATTCTGTGTCTTTAAAAAGCATATAGTTGAGAAATTGAACATCTCCAATTTGCCTTGGTTTTATAAATCACTATGTGATGATGTGTCATTTAGAATTTATTGAATGTCATCTTCATGATGAATGAACATAGATGGTGTTTTCACTTTACCAGCTTGTAATATTTCTAATGTAGTCTTTTCTGTGAATATCAATATTGTGGTTTTATAGTAATTATAGTTTAAATAAAATTATTTGATGTCAATCACCCCATATACACATAGTAACTTAGAGAAAGTGAAATTTGGAAGTTGTAGACTAAATGTTTGTGTCTCCCTTAGTACCCACCATCCACAGTGTTGAATTCTAACTTCCAATTGTTTGTGGCCATGGACCTTTGGAAGGTTACCAGCGTTAGATGAGACTGTGAGGAGCACTAAGTCATACCTACTTGTAAGAAGAAACATCAGTAAGTTTTCTGAGCATGATAAGAAGCCACCTCTGAAAGCCAGAAGAATCCTGCACGAGTCCTTCATTCTTTAATCTTGATCTTTCCAGGATCCAGTTGTGTGAGAAAATAAACACCTGTCGTTTAAGCCATCCGATCCATGGTGTTTTGTTATGATAGCCCGAGAAGATTAATCAACAAGTGAAGTTCATAATTGGAATACATAGATCAGTCAGCTATACTATACAATGGAATTAAGTTTGTCATGAGACATTACAGTAACGAAAAGTTATTCTGCTCAGTGTGTGGGATGTGGCTTTATTTAGCACCATTCTTGATAGCACAGATGTTTGTTGAAGGTTTTGTTTTATGAAGCCATCTGTAAAATATTATTGTAGGTGGTAGATACCCTAGATGTTTTGATCTTTAACTTTTGTGTAACTTTAATTGATTTTTCTCTGGACCTGCACTGAGTGTACTAGGCATAATTTAGTGTCAGATGATTATCTTCTAAGCAGAGTTCTTATAGGAAAAACTTCATGGGTCACAACTGTAGCAAGCCATGTATTTCTGCCTTGCACTTTGTTCTCTTGATTAGGGTTCTGGATAGACATAAAAGAAGCAATACTCTAGATACCCTTAGTAAACTCATTTTTTGTGTGTGTCAAAAGTACATGTTTTTGATATAGAGCAGAGCAAACTAATTTTTATTCATGTTTTGAGTCTTTTATCTGGTGTTGAGAAGTGTCTGTATGAGCATGGGTGTGGTGTGTGGATGTGTAGAGGCCAGAAGCAGAGATTGAGTCTTTTCAGTTTTTTTTGCAGTTTAGTTCTTGAGCTTCCTAGTGAGCTCCAGGAGTCTGCCCGTCTTCCCAGCGTGGGATTACACATGTACCACAGTGCCCTGCTTTTGACGTGGTTGGTTAAGACCAAAATTTGGGTCCTCATGGTTGCACAGCAAGTCACTTATAGACTGAGCCACTTCTCCACCCTTCTTAAATGTCACTTTCCGTCTTAGCCTTGACCTACTTGCCAGACTTTATTCCTCCAGTGAAGTACTTGAGTAAACACTCTTCTCATATTGCTAGTGTTTTCTTTTAATCAGCCTTCAACTGATATTACTTTGACTTTGCTGAAAGCTTAGTGTGGCTGCATCCTCTCTGATGGGCAGTTCTGTGGTTGGTGGACCTTACTTTTATGCCTTTTTTATGCTTACTTTAAAAAAAAAAATCTAAACATAGCTTTTGACATTCTGAATTTCTCTCATCAGAATCATCTGCTGAAGACCCACAGGGATATCTGCTTTACCTCTTGCTGTTTTGCATCTCTCTTGCTCTTCTTTCTTTACTTTATCTGGTCCTTTAAACTTTGCTGAGGTAGGGTAGGGTAGAAGGTAGCGCTACAGTACATTCACTTAGAGCATGGACTGCAGTTGAACTTTGAGTCCTTGATGTAAGTTTTATTTTTAGAGACCTTTTGAATGGTACAATTAGAAAATGTTTCAAAGACTTCCGAAAAAAAAAACTGTATCAATTATCTTAGATTGTTTTATTTTATTTAATGTGTATATGTGTTTTGTCAGTATGTATGTCTTTACCATGTGCCTAGTGTACATGTGCTTGTGTTCGTGGAGGCTAGAAAAGGCCATGGAGTCCCCTAGGATTGAAGTTTCAGATGTGAGACTCTCTGGGTGCTGGTAGGTGAACCTGGGTGCTCTGGAAGAGCAGGCACTGTTCTTAACTGCTGAGCTACTTCTCTAGAGCATGTCTTAGATCATCTTGACTACAATTGTTATTAGTTTGACGCATTTTATCTAAACTTTAAAAATATATTACATTTTACCTTCTTAACCTTTTGCGTATATTTTAAATAAATCCCACATTCTTCTGTAAATGAAATCTTGATCACTGTCATTATAGTGATACTGTAAACTCTGAAGGTATGAATACATTATAGTTTATTGACATCATTATTAGACATTAGTTACTTTGTGGGTGCACATAGATTTGAGTATATGTGGAGGCTAAGCCTTGATGTTGGCTGACTTCCTGGGTTTTCCTCTACCTTGTTTTCAGACTGGTTAGGTCAAGCTCCCTGGGTAACTAGGGTTACAGGCACGCACTGCCACACCACACCACACTGCCTGTTCTCCATGCTTCCACAGCAGACTTTACTTCATTGCTGGTAGTCTGAACTCATGTTTGTACAGCAGGCCCTTTATGAACAAAGGCATCCCCAGCTGCTGGGTTTCTGTTTATTTGTTTTTGTTATAAACACTGTTTTTACATAGGGTTAAGATCAAGGCTTTTGCTCTAGTAGAGTTCTGTACTCTTCTGTCCATACCAGAAAAAAAAAATCATAACTGGATACAATGTAAAGATCAAAAAGTTGTGGGAGCCCAGCTCCAGTGGATGCATCTTCACCCCAGCTCTTGCATCTGTGGCTCAGGGAACATACTGGAAGAGGGGACCGAAAGATTATAAGAGCCAGAATGCCAGGAAATCTGCTGTGAAACAGTGTCCTAAAAATAGCTGCATCAGAAGATTAGAATAGCAGTATCAGTGGACCTGTTAACATGGAAGGGGGAACTTTTATGGGGTCCTACCCCTGACAAAAAACTGTTGGCAGCTAACTGCCATAAGGAGAATTAGCCTCTTCCAGAGATCAGCACCTTTATTGGTTGTTCAGTGTAGAGTGGTCAGCCTTGAAGCCTTATACACACAAACAATAAAAACAGTCTCATTGGATTATGTGTCTGTGTGTTATCGTTGTACATACACATACATACCTATATGTGAGTATGTAACAAATATAGTCAAAGAAGCAGCTTGTAAATAGGGAAATATAGGAGGGTTTCGAGGAGGGTAGCTGGGAAGGCCTTGGAAGTAGGAAAGGGATTCGAGACAAAAACAGGAAGAAAAAAGTTTTAATAGGGTCTTACTCTGTAGCCAGTCTGGCCTTGAACTGGCTGTGATCTTGCCTGTCTGAGTGCTGGTATTGTAGTTGGGCAGCAACATGCCCAACTCATTGTTAATTTTTTGATGACCATAGACATAGTTTCTATTTCCTCAGATTTTGAGTTATAACTTACTCCATATCCCTATCAAAGGAATCAGTCACTGGATGTAAACATTGTAGTGTATTGAAAAGAACTGAGTCTTGGGAGTTGGAAACTCTAGCCTTGAGTTGTAGTTGTCGGGTACTTACTGAATGAGCAGGTTATTATTGTAAAAAAAAGGCATACCTGTCTTACATAGAAAATTTGAAAAATAATCTGATTGAGTGACTACAGGCATATAGTGTTAGAGCCAGCATCTTTCCATTGAGCCCGTTGCCCTCAGTATGTGGGAGTTGTGTTTAACTGTGCGTGTATAATTTACCATGTGGCACTACTTAGTCAGGTAAGTGCCGAACCCTGGGCCTTAGGAGAGAAAGTTGAGAGAACCAGCAGCTCTAGAACCTATGTCCTCTTGTGATTAAACTACATTTTAACTGCCACTGAGCATTCCTCCCCTCCCCAAAGTTTTGGGTGAGAATTATACTTTTTTAGTTTAACTTCTATAGTGGAAAATGTTGGTAGTAGGTGATACTGATTTGAGTAAGTCCGATGTCTCTAAGTTCTGGACTTAAGCATAACCGAAACCTTAGTTTTTCACAGTGTACTTTTCTGAAGAACATAGGTAAAAATGGCTTTATGATACCTATTCATCTGTTCTCAATTTAGAAAGTTTCCTGTATAGTGCTTATTGATATTTGTGAAAGCTTGAAGTCTTTATACCATTTTAGGTTGCATTTAGAAAGTTTTCCTCTTGCCTTGATAGTCTTAATCACTCTGAATAAGTTTGTAAATGATATTGTTGTTATTGAGTACCACGAAGACAGCTGCTCCAGAATTCATCAGATTCCTTTTAGCAAGATCTTGATAAAGAATCCATTCTTTCTGGTGACCGTCTACCTAGGGTTGAGGACATAGTAGTTTATTTGGAAAAATAAAAGGCAGAGCAGAAGTTAGAGCATTATGAAACAACTTTCCCAAAGCATGTGGTACACAGGTTGGAGAAGTGGGATATTTTTTCCAGAGAGAAGGAACCTTGCAAGCAAAGACATGAAAGATGAACGGCTCATGGCTAGTCTTTCTGCTGCCTGTGTGTATGTTAGCACTGCCACGTTTGTTCAGGCTTGTGGTCTACTGACCCTCTGTGCTCTATTTGGAGATGTGATTAGAAAGACTATATCTACTTATACACTTCATTGTCTTTACCTTCTTATTCTGTTGTTGTGTTCACAGTCCTATAGGCACTCCACTGCCTAAATCATTGTTCTCTGGACAACCAAGGCTTGCTTTTCCTGAGAGAGTGGGCAGTTTGGTGGAATCGTGTTGATGCTAACAACTGGAAAACTGTGTTCAGATCCTACCTCATCTCTCCCCCCTCCCCAAGCCAAGAATTATCCAATCAAAATGTCATTGCCCATGTTGTGACCAAAAGTCCAAAAGTAGTATGTGGATCTGTAGCTGCTGAGCATGAGGATGGAAGTGTATGGCTGTAGCTGAAAAGCGTGAACAGAAATTACGGCAACATGTCTGAAAGTAGGTTTTGTTGGCTTGTGTAGTCATTTGCTCTTCTCCAGAGCTTTGGTCTAGTTGTAAAATGTTGAGTTGTGGCATAGTGCCATCAAAATGTTTGTATGGTTTAAAAGTAAGTTGTGGTGACATTTGACATTTATAAGTCAAGCAGGTTTTCTTACATGTTCTGAAGAATTATTCCCTAAATAATGATACTTCTAAAGATAAGCAATCTCTTTTGCCAAAACAACATTCAGAGCAGGACTTCTGCATACGCAAGCCATGTTATGGCAGGGAGCAGTTGAAATTGGTTACAAAGGTAGTAGAGATTATGTTTTGGGAAAAAGCAGAGTAACCTTTAGAAACTAGTGGTTGAATAATATTGCCTAATATGCAAAAAGCATTTACTCATAAATATATACACACACAGGCCCACAGCCGGGCTGAACAGAGTAGTGCTAGATTTCTTGAGCTCATCAGGAAAAATTTGTGATTTCAGAGAGGAGTTTTTAATTATATAATTGTTAATGTGAGCTGGGATGTGTGCCTCATTACTGTTGTCCCCATCGCAGTGTAAAAGCATCAAGCCAAATCATGTTTTCATTGTATAAATTAATTGAACGTGGGTGATTTTAAAGCTGTGTTTTAGGAAGCGCCCAATCTTTTGGCCATTTTCTCTGTCCAACTGTATTTAACGGCAGCGTTGCAGCATAAGCCTCTTGTTTGCTTAGAGTGCAGCTGTTTTCTGACATTGTATTAACTTTGCCAGGGCTAATGCCAAGCTATTGACTTCTAAGCCTCGGTTCCTGGTTGCTTCTGACAGTAGTTTGTTTCTTGTGGCCTAGAGAACTGTGTCCAGCAGGAGGTTGAGGAGAACTTCATTGCTGGCTGCCATCCCCGTACGTGCTTGTTCCCCTTGTTTGCCTGTGTCTTGGCACAGCACCTACCCTGACTTTTCTCAGCACCTACCCCAACTCCGAATTCAAGCCCAAGGTGAATACACAAAGGAATAAATATATGGGTCACATTTTCTTTGTCTTTTCTTTTTTTCTCTTTTAATTTTGATTCCCATATATTAGAAGGATGCATAGGAACCCCTCAGTGGCTGAGCAGTGTAGTCCTTTGGTGAAAAAAAAAAAGATGCCAGTCCCTTTAAGAAGAGGCTAGTCTGAGAATGCGTATCCTGTAGTCTAAGTCCTTACTCTCGCACTTCTTGCTTTGTATCTGGCATATTTTCTCAATGTGATTGTGATAAACTGCCCAATATATAACTGTGGGGAGAAATAACCCTGCTAATGGTTAATTATGCTTATTTGTGTGAATTTGTGGTTTTCAGTTATTCCCATTCTAGTAACAGGAATGAATTCCTTTCTGAACATCACGCAGGAACACTGAACAGAGAGCTCCCTGGTCTGTTTTGTAGCCTCCAGTGTATACTTCCAGTCATTTCCTTCCCTCTCAGTAACATTTGCTTCCCAACACTGTGTATTTCTGTAACCAAAGTGGCCTTCTATAGAAAAGCACCTTTATGAGCTTCAGATTATATAAAGAGAAGTCTTACTAATGACTTAGAAGTCAGTGTAAAAATGCTACAGGGTAAGATCAGTGAGTTCCTTGAGGATGCTGTTTGGTTGCGAGACTGTGAATTACGTTCTACATTACATCTACATGTACATCCATGCAGCAGAATAAGAAACACTTTTACATTGCTCCTAGAGGCAGTGCTCTCAAAGTCTGCCTGGGCATGTTTTTCACACGAGTGGACCCAGCCTCAGCACTCTGGGCTCTCACAACAGCTCTAATGTCTCAGCTCTGCTCTTAGCACTTGCCAGGAGGTGTGGGGTTTCTTTCCTGTCTACCATGGGAAACACTCATTTGGATCATGGGATAGTTGAGTGAAGCCTCCATTCGGCTTGTCTCCGTGTTTCCTTCCTGTTCTCAGTTGGAGGAAAGGAAGAATTGTCCTGGTTGAGTCTCCCGCTGACAGCCGGTATTTTTCTTTGAACCTCTGGCCGGTCTTTCATGCCTTCCATAAAGGCATTTCTTTGGTGCACAGTGCTGATCTGTGCTACGCTATAGCTGTCCACCTACTGGATTGAATTTCTACCTTACCCCTAGGTTCCCTCCTGCCTCGTGCCCCACAGGGGCCAGCCTTGTTCTTAGTACCTATAAACCTCTTGGATCTTAAGCCTCTCTTTGAGAATTTGTTGAGAGCTTTAAGTCTTCTTTCACTGATGTCATATGCATATGATTTGGGGTAATTGACCCTGATATCGCAGACCAAAGACCCCTGAGTTGGGTACTGTCTCCAAAAACTGTATCTGAACAGGGAATGAAACATGTTAAAGTAAGCCATACATTCTTGCCGTCAGAGTCATCGTGAGTTGCCCTGAAAGATTTCTATGTGGCCATTTTTCTCAGCATGAAGTTCTGTGTTCTCTATCTCATAAAAATCTTTGGAAGAAGCAGAGTGTGCAGGGAAGGAGGTAGCAGATGAGAAGTGGGGCATGTGATTATGAGAACATAAACATCTTTGTTGTGTAAGGAACCCATAGGAGATTATTTTCTCTTTTCATAGTTTAACAACAGTACTGTCACTTTGCAGGGTTCCCAGCTTCTTTATCTTCAGGCTGCTTGAGGGAACTTCAAAAAGTGTAGTCCATAGTCATTTTCTTCATACTTAGTACGGTTTGTTTGTTTTCTTTCAAGTGAGGGTTGCTCTATGTAGCCATGGCTGTCATGGAACTTGCTCTATAGACCAGGCTGTCCTTGAACTCAGAGATCTGCCTGCCTTTTCTTCCTGAGTGCTGGGATTAGAGACTTGAGTCACCACTGCCTGGCCAAATCTAGTGTTTTTAATACTGACTTTAAAATACAAATCTTAATGTTTAAGGGAAAACTGAGCTTATCTTTGGACAGTTAGGGTTGTAGGAATGGACCATGCTTTTTCAGCAAAACATGGTGCATTATAAAGTTGTTTGCTCTTCTAGTGAGTTAGTTTCCTGCTTGGATGGTCAGTGTTGCCTCTGAACAGGCTTCCGGGCCCGAGTGTGCTGCCACTACTTGCCCGTCCCCGATTAGTGGCTTGGTTTTAGTCACCTCGTGGGGGCGGGGGTTTATTTCCTCTGCTTTAAAGACTTAAAATGGAATCAGGAGATAGGAACCTGTATAGTACAATGTAATTATATTGTTACATGCACAGGAATAATAGAACATTCAAGGTTACCTATTCCTGAAATCTAATTTCTGTAGCTTGTTTCTCTCTTTATTGCATCTGTTCTTTATTGTACAGAATATAATTAGCTTATAATCTTAGTACCTACAAGTATTTTTCCTTTCGTAATCCTTCTCATGGTAGATTGTATTTTGGCCATATCCATATTTATACTTGTAAGTTTAGTTTCATGAGGTGAATGTTAATGAAGTCATACTCTTGTCTTTTCTGGTCAGGTATGGTCTCCTTTGTTTTTTTCATTTTCTGTATTCCATGTATAGAAATGAAAAGTCAGGACTTTATCCAATGCCTGGTCATCAAATTAAACAAACCCAGTTTTCCAAAACAATTGATTTTGAGCCAAGGTAAGTGCTGTTTCTTTGAGATTCTAGGTATTTCCAAGCACCGGGTGATGGGTACAAGCTCTTTATTTCTTCATGAGGTGATAGCAGACTTGGAATTAATTATCCTGTTTAACCCTCTCTATCACTCCAGGAAGGAGAGTGTTCCACTCTGTTACTGGTGCTATGAAAATAATCAGATGGAAATGATAGTAAACAATTAAGAAGACAAACCTCTTTGATCTTTCTCCATGGCAGAGACAGTAGCATTGCTGTTTCAGGCGTTTCTTTATGGCGTTTCCTTTTAGGCTGCAGGCATAACCTGTGGTTTCCATACCGGTGTTTGTATCCTAACAGATTCATAGTCTACATTGGTTCACTTAGTGCCTCTCGAATGACTATTGCCCATGCCATTAATTTTCCCCTAAGTGTTTCAATGATTATAGCTGTGGAAAAAGATGACTTCTCATCCAAATGCATTTGACTGTAAGCTGAGTAAAGGAGTGGTACACAGACGGCTCAGTGTTCGTGCACTGAAGAAGAAGCTGGAAGTAGATTGTAGGCTGGGAGTCATGGTCACTGTGGACTACCTGTTTCCTCTGACAGAGCTGGTTCAGCAAAGGGCCAGTTTACATTAGGAAGTTTGCCTTCTGAAAATGCTGTCAATATCATGCTTTTGGAAGTTGAAATAGTTATTTTCTAGCTGGTGAAGTTACGATACTAAAAGACAAATTGTGTGCTATTATCCATCCATCCTCATTTCCCGAGTGAGGAAGACTTTCCAAAGGATACCACCATAGCATCCGGTCCCCTAGCTCAGACTGTGTTTTAGGGTTTCCAGCTAAGGGAAATTAGAGTCATTTGTCACTAACCTTCTGTAAACTGCAAGTAATCCTAGCTCATCCTTAGCTTTCTTTTGAATATTTAGTATGTTTGGCATTGGTGTGTCTCACTCTGGTGTTTTGATTTGATTTTTGGATTGGAGATTGAAGTTGATGCACAGATCCATATAGGATGAACTTTGATTCATTTTGACAGCTGTTTCTTTTCATGTTTAGCCACCACCCTTAGTATACTATTTTTGTTGTTGCTTTGAAGAGTACTCATGACCCCGTTCTCTCCTGGCACATTTAAAAAACAGACAAAACAAAAAACAAAGTTATGGAATTGTCAAGTCAGATGTTGTTTATTGTAGAAATAAAAGTCCATTTCTTAAAACTCTACACAATTGCTCTTATTGAAGCTTCATGTGGAAATTGTGTTTAGGGCTATATACTAAGGAAAGTCTCTCCTACTTGAGATATTTTGAGGTAATTCTCTTCTATTGGACAATGTAAATGATGATATTTCGCTTCTTGTTTTGATAGCTGGAATGCCAAGAACCAGAAGTTACCATGATCTAATTCACTCTGCTCACTTCTAGTTTCTGCATTCTCTCTGCTAATGCACACTTTTCCTGACCTGATATGACTGGTTATTTTATATAATTTAGCAAAAGTTACTTCATACCATTTGTAGATTGGAGCAGGACATGAACACACAGACAGTTTTCTGATAATTGTTGCCTTTTAAAATATATTATCAACATTCTATTCCTTGTATTTGTAGCATCTAGTTTTGTAATTACACTAACCTCATAGAAGTACCTCATAGATGGCTATAAATATGAAAGAGATGTTTTCTGCCTTATGAAAGGGCCTTATGAAATATTTTGTTCACACCTAATAAGATTCTCATCAGTTTGCTTGGCATATACTATGCCGGAGTGGTCAGAAAGTCATTTTGTGACAGTTTCTCATGTAGTGAAGAGTCTGTCTCTGATCCTACACAGGTAAATTAATTTGAGGTACACAAGTGTCAGATGACACAAAGTTAACTTCCCAGTGAATTTCTTAGCTATATTTAATGACCTGAGTAAGAAGACATTGTTACAGGACAAAGATGTGCTTTCCCTCTTACTTTCTTCTGTTTCGTGGGCAACTCTTTAAACATACCAGCACACCCCACTCCACCCCTAAATAGTACAATACTTGTCAAAGGCTCTTAATAGTTTTAAAAGATAAACTAGTGACCACCCTCTTGCCTTACTTCTAAGAATTTTACCAGAATTCATATTTAGTTGAAGGACTATATCTAACCACTCAGGACAAAGGCAGTATTTTGCCATTTCTTTTAAATAGGACAGAGTAGTTTCTAGGTAAAGAAGAACTTATATTGGACATTTTATTGTGAAAAATTGAGCCATTACCAAAATTCGAAGCCGTCCCAGGAGTGGCATTAATAACAGATGTGTTAATTGAAACAAGGGATGGATACATGGTACAGACGGGGTGAAGAGAATATGGAACTTTTGAGAAATCTGTGTATTCCATAATTCTCTCCACCCAAAGTAGACTGTATTTAATTCTTTTTTCAAATGCACATTCTGTTTGCTTAAATCTACATCTGCTACTAGCTTTGAACATTGCCCGGAACGTATGTGCGGCTTGGCAGCAAGTCTCAATATGAAAAGGAAAGCACAGAATAAAGTTTGTCTTGCTAAGTAGTCACAGACTGAGTGCTCCTTGACATTCCATGGTGCTGCAGGGAAAGGGACTTGTAATTGTTTCTTTAAAGTCCTCTCCGGCCTCAGCGCCTGAACAGATAGGAGAGATTTATGCATTACACTTCGACAGTATGGAAATATTTGTTGAAATCATTAGTTTGTTTCAGGGCCATTGTGTGGTTTTGCTTGTTTTTAGAGCCATTTGCATCTTCTGATTGGGTTTTTTTCCTTTGCTATGAAGTGTGTGCTCCATCACTAAGTCTGCCTGCTTGCTTGATCTGAGCCAGTGTTTAATGACAACTCAGTCTTGACCCAAGTTTCAAATTGTAACATAAAATGTAATGTCTTGGGAGTCTGACTTCACATTTACTCTGGCACCTAAAAGCCTTTGATAGTAGTAGTCTTACCACTTAATGGCTTACTGGTAGTGCTTTGTTACAGTGCTGGAGCATGAGAGCCACAGTGACTCTTTACTTTAGCTTCTGGTGTATGTCTGCTGCACTTTATGAGTTAGATACCATTACTCCACATCCCCAGCAAGATTCTGTGAAGCAGAGGCGCCCTAGGCTTTCGAGTCAGAGTCTAAAGGCAAATTGAAGTCACAACTGTGGTAGATGGTTTTTCTAAAAGCAGTCCCATAGTTGTGATTAGCTTGTTGTAGTTATTGTGAGCTGGATAATGTTTAGGCCGTTTGGGAAGTCAGACTAGTACATGATCAATAAGGGCTAGTTCTTTTCTCGTGCCTAGACTTGGGTTGATTTTATATAATTTTGTCATTAAAACAATAGGCCTTTCATATTTAAACTTTAGTTACTTTAGTCCTGAGTGTAGAGGGAGAGAACCAGCTCCCTGGCTTCTACAATGCAACATACATACAATAAACAGTTTAGAGAGATGATAAAGGAGAGGTATTTCAGGTGAGTAACTGAAGGTGTAAGGAGATGGTTAATAATTCTAGAGTGACAGTTCTCTGGTCCATATGGTAGGCTGCCAGAATAACTCCAAACACAGCTGTTCAGTGTAAGATATCATTTTGTTTTCAGGGTTCTTTGATTTAAAAATAAAACAAAAGGAATCCTTGGGAATGTGGGCTTTTGAAGGAGTAGTTCCTGGGCAGTCTGCCTCAGGGCATTTGTAGCTGTGGGCACTTGAATTCAACTCTTGCAGAAAAGGTACCTTAAAAAGGTGAGTATAGTGGGGCCAGACCTGGACCAGATACCAGTGTTGTCACCAGGCTTTCTGTTGTCTGGGAAGGCCTAGTGAGTTAAGGCCTTGGTAGAGGTTGAAGGGATTTTTTTTCAATTTGTACAATAATAAGCCCCCTCATATTTTGGCAGTACTTCCCTTGTATCTGAGTGTAGCTTTTATATTCATAATTTGAGTTGGCTCAGTGGTAACTACCAGTTTGTCTGCAAAATTTTTATTTGCTGCTTCTCAGTTGGTTAGGTTCGTGCCTTGATTTAAAATGTTAATTACATTTTATTTACTGTGTGGAGGAGCTAGGGGTGTGTAAGTGTGCATCTGTGGTGATCAGAGAACAACTTGGGCCTCTCCTTCCACCCTCTGGGTCCCAGGGATAGAACTCAGATGCCATCAGATTTGGCAGCAGGTCCCCTTACCTGCTGAGCCAATTCAGAACTGCTGAGCCTTACCTGCTGAGTGGTTTTTAAGCTAAGAATACTTTAAAAGTTCTTCCCCCAAACTGTTGAAATGCAGTTCTAAACCCTGCTGTTGAACACTATTATCAGTTTAAAAGTAGTTCCTCTTCAGAAGGACTTTCTTCTTGCCATGTTTCCCTGGAAAATTCCAGGAAAACTGGGCTGTTAATTCAGAAGTGAATACCACTGGATGGCTGCTTCCCATAGGGGAACTGTGGACTCAATATGGATGCAGGGTCCAGCTTTGAGAAATTGCCAGCTTGTTGCTTCACTGGTCTGAATTAGCACAGCAATGGTGAGTTGTAGCTCTCTATTAAGGGCCTTTTTTCTTTTCCATTATCTTTGTTTTTTTTGTTTTGTTTTTCGAGACAGGGTTTCTCTGTGTAGCCCTGGCTGTCCTGGAACTCACTCTGTAGACCAGGCTGGCCTCGAACTCAGAAATCCACCTGCCTTTGCCTCCCAAGTGCTGGGATTAAAGGCATGCGCCACCACCGCCCGGCTTTCATTTGTATCTTTGGACTTGGCTTTCTTCCTTCTGTTGTGAGCCCCCCTCCCTCTTTTAAAGAGTTTTTATTTTTTTATTTTTTTGTTATTATATCTATGTACACTGTAGCTGCCTTCAGACACACTAGAAGAGGGCATCAGATCTCATTAAGGATGGTTGTAAGCCACCATGTGGTTGCTGGGATTTGAACTCAGGACTTCTGGAAGAACAGTGAGTGCTCTTACCCGCTGAGCCATCTCTCCAGCCCAAGCCACTCTCTACATAGGAATGGCCAGGTGTGATGTAGAACTCAGTCATATTTCCCAAAGCTGTGGGCTCTAACATGGCCTCACCCACATAACCTGAGGCTTCTCTGTTTATCTGTGGTTTATAGCTTAAATGTATTCTGTTCTCACCTTATCTTCTCACTGTTGATGGACTAGCAGAGCCACAAAAGCAATCAAAATCCAAAATAGCCATTCTTGTTAACTAGAAAACTTACTGTAATGGTCACATTAGCACTTCGTGGTTTGTTTCCTTGTGCCTACAGTAAGTCCTTAGAAGTAAATGGCTGCCTGCTGTTATTTCACCTTAACCAAGTTGACTGATAGTGGCTGCTGGGAGTATTGCTTTGGTTTTGAAAGTTTAATGGTGCCGTGTGCTGTTTGCTTCTACTTAGCTTTAGTAGCAAGGCCCTTGAAAAGTTGGGCGGTGGAAGGAAAGCTAAGTGGGGAGATAAGGACCACTGTCTGCTGTCTGTCAGCATTAGACTAAGGACAGTCCGTGAGCATCTGCAGAGGTACTCAGTTCACATGGCTGTTTGTGAGCTCTGTCTGGTCCTTAGCTTCCACAAGGCAGAAGCATCACTTTCTAAGGTTGATCCCTGTGACCTCTCAGACAGCATGTGTTTTGGACTGGGTCTCTCTCATCTTCACAGTAGAACTCACACTTAAAGACTAATCTTTATAATTTCTGTGTCATACCTCCACGGACTTTTTCAAATGGCAATGGGTTTAGTTTGTTACTTGTCTTAGAGACAGAGGCTTCCTTTGTAGCCCAGGCTGGCCTCAAACTTGAGATGGATGCTTTTGCTTATCTCCCTGAGTGGTTTGCAACATGTGATTTAAGAATTCTCAATTCTTAAAATTAGGTGATGAACTCAATTATCAGGATCAGTAATGAACTGACACTTTATACAGAATGGGCCAAGCACAGACTGTTGTATAGTAGTGAAATTCCAGTGTACTGGAATGTTTTGTTTGTTTTGGGATTTCTGTGTAGATCAGGATTGCCTTCAGCTCTTGACAATTGATCCTCTTGTTTCTGCTTCCCAAGTGCTGAGATTACGGACATGCACCACCCTATCTAGTCTACTTTGGAATTTCTGGAAGCAGTTGAGTTACTTGTCTTTGTTCTTAGCCCTTTCATTTGAGGTAAGTAGGTGATTTGTGAAGGAGAATCTTTGTCATTCGTCATGGTGTGATGAGGGGGGACTAGTGTTCCCTTGTTCCTTCCCATGGTAATCAGGTATCCTACTCTGAGTTTGCAAGTTTATTTATACATACAGCAGCCTTGGGGCTTGTATCTCTGACTGGTCTAGTTTACAGAAGAGCTTCATCTTCTTACTGGAGGTCCTGTGTGTGGATTAGGGAAGAGTTGGGAAGCTGGACATTAGAGTTTTGCTGCTGATCTTGGAATGTTTTAAACCTCTGCAAGGTATTCTGAAAATGCTTTTATAAAGTCCACTTTATCCAGGCTATTTGAGGAAAGTCTTAGCAAGCTTATAGACTACCCCCACCCCCAATGTATTTTAAATCATAGTGCATGCCTGCTTTAGCTAATAGACAAGTCATTGTTTGTAATTAGCATATCCAATGAACAATGTGAAGCCCCAGCATTTTGACTGGGATGAGTTCTCAGATGTCTTTAGAAATGGGGAAACCAAACATGAGAGAGAGCAAGAACTCCACAGGAAAAATGTCCATGCTGGCAGGAGTGCTCTAGCTCTTTTTTTTTTTTT
>JADRCD010200498.1:18604-41595 GCA_019843815.1 Montemys delectorum | reverse complement strand
TTTTTTTTTTTTTTTTTTTTTTTTTTAAGTGGAGGGCTATCATTGTGTAGCTCTGTCTGGCCTTGAATTCCAAGATATGCTCCTGCCTCAGCCTCTGGGAGTGCTGGGATTAAAGAAATGCACTACATGCCTTGCCAAAACAGACTTCCATGAAACTTTTTTCTTGTGATGAACAGGTATTGAGAGACAGAACGATCAGAGGTTTTTCACTCTCAGCTACATAGTGAGGTTGGGACCAGCTGGACTACATGCTGTGTCTCATGCCTCGCTTCAGAAAGTGGTTCTATGGGCTGGAGATGTAACTGAGCAGTGGGGCATTTGCCTAACATCAGGTTTGCATTTCTGTATAAACACTACATTTTTATTTGTGTGAGTGCATGTGTATATGCGTGCATGCCTGTGTGTATGTGTGTGTGTGTGTGTGTGTGTGTGTGTGTGTGGGGTGAATGTACCACGAAGCATGAGTGGCAGTCAGAGGGTAACTTAGGAGAGTTAGTTTTCTCCCTCTACTGTGTTGGTCCTGGGGCTCAAATTCAGGTCATCAGGTTTGGTGGCAAGTGCTTTTATCTACTGACCCATCTTGGTGGCCCATAAAAGCTACTTATAGAGCGTATTATATACATGTCATGCTCTGTACGTAGCCTCTTAATTTATCAAATTATTGGAGATTATGCCAACTTTTACCTGTATAAACCTGTTCTTCTAAGTAACTGCCTGGAAGCCAGCCATTCTGGCCTTTCTTCCCAGTGGGCCCTCAGCTGTTTCAGTGTAACCCCTCCCCCTTCCTCAAATCCTTCTTCCTGGAATGCCTTTGGTGTTTATTTTTTGTAACTGTCACAGTAAAACACAACGACTTAAGAATTATGGAAGCCTGGGGTTGTTGCTGTGAAAATTGCAGAGGTAGTAAATAGTTTAGAGGCTCTCCACTGGTACAGTCCTGGCCCTAGGATTGCAGAGATAGCGGCGGCACTGCTTAAAACTCAGAGCTGTTGAATGGCTTTCCGAATTGTTGCCACATTGTACCTACAAATGTGGGTGTGAAGAGGCCTGCTTCTCCATACCCTCGCCTGGGTTGAGGATTGTTAGCCTTCTAAGTATGTGCAAATCTGAGAGGTAAAAAAATTTTATCATGAAAATTGTTTGTATCTTTAATTTTAGTTGAATATCTTTTTCAGTGTGTGTGGGGATGTTTACTTGTTGACTCTTAAAAAAAAAAAAGAAAGAAAAACCATTTCTTTTGGGGCTAGGGAGATGGTTCACTTGATAAAGTGCTTGGCATACTAGAATAAAGACCAAGGAGTTTGGATCTCGGTGTCTGTGTAAAAGCCTTGAATAGGTGTCTGTGCTGGGGAAGGGGTGGGGTGGAAGCAGGAGGATCCCTGGAACTTGCTGGCTTGCCAGTGTAGCCAGTGAGTGAGCTCTGGGTTCGGTGAAAAATCTGCCTTGAAAGATAAATGTAGATGGAGATATAGCAGAAGATACCATCTGAAACTCTGCCCTCACGTGCTCGAGCACCCACTCGTACCCACTCGTGCATGCACACTTACTGCACACATCAAAACTTGCCATTTTGTTATTAATTTGTTCACATACTTTGGAAATTAAGGAAATGAGTTCTTATACTCTCATCTCTGTTGCAAACCAGCTTCCCCTTAATTGTTTTTGGTGCAACCCCTATTCCTTAGGATCTCGGATAATAGAGCTTGGAATCAGCCTGCCTAATTGGAGACCTGACTCTGTTACCTAACTAGCTGTATACCCTTGGGTAACTACGCTGACCTTTCTGAACCGTGTCGTTCCTATCTCTACAACACTGGTAATAGTGTTACTTCTTGCCCAAGTCACTGGGTAAGTTAAGTGAGACTATGTTCTGGCTTGTAAATGGACATAGGATTATAAAAAAAACATTTTACAAAACACTGTGGTGTGTACTCAAAAGATATATTCTAAAGTTGAAGGAGACATAATGATGGGCCAAAATTATGCTATAGATTCTCTTAAGTTGGATGCAAGAGATTAAGTCTACCATGGATTGTGCACATTCTGTGCACATTCATCTTCCATCCCTGTGAATGTATTAAAATGCAGAATAGTGGAGAATTGATAGTCCAATTTAAATTATATTTCTCTTGATAAGTGTGTATATTTGAATTAATATGAGGTAAATGACCATGGGATATGATCAAGGAATGGCCAATGTGATCCTAGCTCCCAGAAGCACACAGATACTATGTCCATTAAAAAAAAAATCTGTCTTGGTTTGAGCATTTCTCTTCACCTTGTGGCTGGGCCAGCTCTGGCCGTGCCCACCTCCTGTCACTGGCTACATTTTCTGTGGAGTTATTTTAAGCTACCAATGAAAAGTGTGAAGACCTAATCCTTGGCTTTGACTGCGGGGAGGTGTGTGGCTGTGACAGTCCTGACTATGCCACCTGTCTTCAGACAGGCAGTCAGTACTGTGCATTTCCTGTTGCCCACTAAGGAGCCATCACCTCGTCATGGGCTCTTCTCCTTCTGAGCAGACTGCTGGCAGTTTTGTGTGCAGATTCTTTGGATATTGAGGGAGTTGCTGCCCAGAATTTGCTTCATGGACTTCGGAGTCAGCCATCGCTTTCCTCCTAGTTGTGTGACATTGGGCTGTCTCTAAAGCTCAGCACCTCATCTATACTCAGATATTGGCTGTTGTTGAATCATTTTATTTTGCTGAGATATTAGCATCACTTACTATTTAAAATAAAAAAAGCTTCTTATAGTTTATAGGTGGCTTTACACACACCTGAACTCATCAAACTTAACAGCATCTCTTTGAGTTTGCCAATTACTGTGTGTGTGTGTGTGTGTGTGTGTGTGTGTGTGTGTGTGTATGTTCCTTAAACCCTATTTCAACAACACATAATGAAATAAAAGGGGAAGGTGATGTACTTCAGTGCTAGAACTTGCTCAACATGTGCTAGGCCCTAGGTTCAAGTGCCAGTATTGGAGAAAAAAAATCACATCACTTGTCAAGCATAGTGGCTCACACCTGTAATGTTAGCACCTGGAGACTGAATCAGGAGTATTGCTGTGAGTTTAGTGTCAGCCTGGATTACAGAGTGAGACATAGTCCCCATGTTTTGGCCCCCTAGAAAGGGAGAAAGGAAACCAAAGGCAATGTATTTAAAACTGAATATAAAATTAAATATAATGAGTCTTAACCAGCACTAAAAATGATAGAACGGGAAATATTTGAGTTTACTGGTGAGCACTGTGCTGTGAAGCTGCTCTCTGTTGAGTGGTTGAGTGTGTGTGTGTGTGTGTGTGTGTGTGTGTGTGTGTGTGAATTGCATGTAAAGTGGCTTTTTAAAAGACCACTGATTCAGTAGTAGCCAGAAAAATTTCCAAACCTCCAGCCTCACCTGTTTGTCTTTGTGTATCTGAGCTGTGGGAGGTGCCCCGCTGAGGGAAGGAGGCAGGCAGTGTGTCCAGAGACACTGAAAACCCAATGTAAGGCTCTGACTTACTCATGTCATTGTGTCATGTGTAGCTGGAAGCCATCAGGTGGGTGCAGGAATGGCTAAGTTCTAGAAAGAGGCTTAGGCAGACACAGGACGGTGAGTCCCAACAAAGTCTGCCGTTTCATGCTGCCAGAGGATCTTGGTGAAGAAACCATGGGTCATTGCTTGGCATTTTGGCAAGTGTGTTTGGTTGAGAGCCACAGACACCACCTGGTTCATTGGTTTAAAAGTCATTCTCCTTTTGGCTGCCAAGGATCACATCCAAGGCTTCACGAATGCTAGGCAAGCGCTTGCACTCAGCACCTTCTTAGGCTTGGGTACTTTAAATGAGAACTTGTGACCAGCACTGGGTGGCTAAGGCCCTTGGAAACTACCACCACCCACTAGGTAGGGGGAGTGGAGGTGCACAGTGTGGATCTCTGACAGTCCTGGCATTACCCTCAGCCCGGACTTGATTTGCAGGAGGTTGGGCCAACCTCATCTAAGTGTCTGTTAGTTCTAACCCAGCTCCCATGTTCACTCCATCCCCATGCTAGTTTATTTATTTTTATATTTTAACCTTCTATTATAATTACTTTAAAAACTTAATTTTTATCTTATGCGTGTGGATATTTTGCTTGCATGTATGTCTGTGCGACACATACATGCCTGCAGAGGCCAGCAGGGGATGTTGGGTCCCATGGAACTGGAGTTATGGATGGTTGTGAGCCACCATGTGGGTGATGGGAACCAAACACAGGTCCTCTGCAAGAGCAGCCAGTATTCTTGACTGCTGAGCCATCTCTCCAATGCCTATGTGTTTTTTAAAAAATGAATATAATAGGACTATTATGATATATTTGAGCAAAGTTTGTTTTTGTGTTTTCCTACTTACCCAGTCTATTTATTTTTACATCTATCTATCTATCTATCTATCTATCTATCTATCTATTTATTTCAGGACATCCAGGACTGTTAATACAGTGAAACCCTGTTTCTAAAGACCAAAACCAAACCAAGCCAAATAAACAAACAAACAAACAAACAAAAAAGACCCCAATAAATAAAAGAAACCAAAGTCACTGGCAGCCTCTGCTAACTCTGTTAACCCCATCATGGCTTTCCAGGGTGAGCTTGGTGTTTCCAGTGTGAATCCTATTTTACCCAGATGGTGTAACCTCCTACACACATGTGCTATGATTTAGGTTTTTCACTTACTTAAAAAAAAAAAAAAAAGCAGTTGGGACAGATGGTCTCTTTAAGGATACCGCAGGAAGCCAGAAGAGACACACACACACACACACACACACACACACACACACACACACATGCGGCTTCTTCCTGAAGGGTCACCGCTACACAGTGGAAAGTATTTAGGAAGTCTGTTGAAAACAAACGTGGACGTGCTATAGGGTAGATACTAAGTGTGTGTGTAGCTATAAGAGACAGAAGAGAAATGCTTACTCTGCTGACAAGTTCATTCTGCTCATTCTGCTGTTCTCTGGGGTGCCGTGTGCCAGCTTGTGAATTGTGGACGCAGCTTGCCGGCCGTGGTCTCTTGTGGGTAACCTAGGGGCTGTACCTCATTTCCTTATCTAGTTAGCTGCTGTGCTACACTGGTCAGTTTGTTTCCAGTATTTTTTGCCATGCTGAACTTTACTCCGATAAACACACCTCTCATGCTGCTCTTAGGATAAACTCAAACAACCAAACTCATAATAGTAGTATCTGTATGAATCGGCTCTGATCCTATTCTGTGGGCACAGAGTGGGAAACTGAGGCTCATGCCTCCATTGTGAGCTTCCTGTGGGGACCAGGGTGAGCTGGGCAGGGGCATCTACATGGGCCAGGGCATGTCTGAGTCTCCTGGGGGGACAGCTGGGCTTCATGGTTGTTCTCACAGGTGGATGAGTTCCTGCTCAATGCTGTAAGCACATGGCTTCCCCTGAACCACAAAAGACAAAAGTATCTTTACTGTGGGGCTTTAAGGTAGTAAAGGCTGTGTCTGACTTTTTGGGGTCTTGGTACCGGCCAAAGGAATGACGGAGCAGCCTTGCGTTTGGCTTCTAGCCTTGTTGTGAATGAACTTGGATCTTAAAGAGCTTGATTGTCAACAGATCACATGACTTCAGGATGTCTCAGAGGCACGTGGGAAAAGCTTCCGTGTTGACGGTAGCATGGATCCAGGTGCATGTTTTTCACTCGTAGCCATGTGACCTTGCCATTTGCACAAGCAATGTAACCCCCAGAATGTCTAACCTCATCCTTTACAGTAGGACGTGCCAGGCCACGGAGCTGTTGGGGCCCAATGACAGGAGGTACACATGGTCTTCTCAGATCACGTCGCTTGGGTAGGTTCTTCCTACTCACCCTTCCTTACTCCTCTGTTAGCACAGCACCTGGGGCTGCCGAGTGACATAGAAGACCTGCTAAGGGTTGTCCTGCACCCAGGGTGTGCTCAGCAGCTTCCGCCAGCCTTAGCACTTGCAGTCTTGAGTGATGGCCAGATCCTGCTGTACATGTTGGAGATTGCAGGCAGTAGCCAGTGGGGAACAATGAAAGATCTTATTTGAGATGACATGTCGGGGTGGGAGAGACTCAGACGCTCAGTCTCCATCAGACCACGAGGTATGCCACAGCCTTTGACTGTTTTGGGAAGAGGCACATGGGATGTTGAGTTTTTGATGCTCTTCGGAGCCTGGCGGGTAGGCTTTGCCCTTGCTCAGCAGCATGGTCAGGGTGAGTGAGAGTGACTTCTTTTTCTTTAGCTCAGAGTTCTTTCACACCAGCATCATAATTATTTTGGGGTGGACAGCGTGTTTCAGAAGGCTTACCCATGCAGGTAGAATGTAGGATGTAGCATTTCCAGCTTCTGCCTGCTGAATGTTGGTAGTGTCCCTACCTCAGTCGTGACAGTTAACAGTGGATGTTTTTAGAGATTGGCAATGTCTGCTGAGGAGGGAGGGAGCACTCTGGTGGAGGACTGTGTTCTCTATAACTAGTCTGAAGACTGTCCCATTTTCCCTTGTGTTCCCAGCCTCAGTTTCTTCTCCAGCCAAGTGAGGATGCCAGATGCTTTCGCTACCTTGCTTGGGGTGGGACAGGAAGCCTGTGCTAATGTGATAGGATAGTTTCGAGCTCTGCTGTGGGCATGTGGGGGTGAAGGGGAGGCCCATGGTTACAAGGAGCTGTGAGGCCAGCTGTGCCAAGTTCCACACAGAAGATAGGCCCTGTCAGAGGGAGATCCCATTACAAAGAGGTTCACTGCCAAGTTCTCCTTCAGCAGCTCCCTCTCAGCTTTGTTTGGAGGCCCTAGGGCATACATACAACAGGAGAGAATGCTTTCAGAGCCTGTGGCAAGGGAGGATGGCAGGAATGTGGCAGGAGGAGAAACCCACTTAAAAAAGAGCTGCCAGACAGGGAAGCTGGATTGGTTTTCTAAAAACTCAGTGTTCACATGCTACTTCAGGATCCCGGGACCTCCTAGCTTAGCACTGAACAGACCTGATCAGGACACTGCCCAGATTCCAGAAAGGTTATTCTGTTGTGTCCACCCAACTGCCACGGGCTGTGCTGGGCTCTTGTTTCTCTTTTACAATTATTGCGTCCATTTTAGAGATGAGATGCCTAGAAGCAAAGGAACTAACTGGCCCAGAGCCAGTGGTGTGGCTCTTGTGTAATTTCACTTCGATTACTTACTCATAAACAGCAACTTAGCTTTCAAAAACCTGAATTTTCTCACAGGCTAACTGCGGCTAGTAAACACCTCAGAGGATTGTGATCTAGATTCCATGAGAAAATGTACGATAGCCCTCGAGCACAGAAAGCGCTCCAAAAATGTCAATGGCTTCCATTGTTATTGTCTAAAATACCAGCGATAGCAGAGGCACCTGCTTGGATGAGGGTTACTGGGAACACAGTAAGGCTTTGCCCTGGCCTAATCCTATGTTCTGTCTCAGGCCTGGCCAGTAAATGTTGGAGGTGAAGCTGCCAAGGGGGTTGGATGGGGGTGGAGAGGACAAAGAGCTCTAGATTCAGAAAATCAGGCAAAGCCTGCCCTCTGGGATAGAACATGTGATCTCATGGTCTGATCGGCCTCGTACAGGTTGAGCTCATTGCCAGGCAAGTGGGTAGTTAATCATTGCTAGTTAAAGAATGTCCGAATTGGAAAACACCCTGGGAACATGAAGCTAGGGAAAACAGATGGTTCCTAGTTTGTGTCCATCTTGAAATGGTTGATATGACAGCTTGGCCCCTGAACAGAAGGGATTCTTAGAGTCTTTGGGCTTTCCTGGTTCAGTATAAAGAAAATACTGGGATTGATTAGTCATGCTTGTTATGGCCACAGGGAAGGCAAAGGGTGGCGTACCTATTTGCTGAATTTGTATATCGTTGATGACTAAGACTTGCCCTCTAGATGGTCACCCACCAAATCATAAAACTGTAATATATTCTTTTTTTTAAAGGAATTGCACACGAATGTTTTGTTCATGTTGGGCGTGATGGCTTGTGACTGTAATTTCAGAACTTGGAAAGTTGAGGCAGGAGAATTTTGAGTTTGAGGCTAGTCTAAGCAAGTAATAAAGATGCGGAAATGAAGCAGGGTAAGTAGATAGAGTGATGATAAGGAGCTAAGAGATCTAAGGAAGAACACTGCAGCAAGGGACAGGCCCTGAGGGGCCAAGTCAGCCACAACTGAGCAGGTGACAAAAGTCACCTCAAAGGGGCAGGGTTGAATTGAGGCTGGTGGGGAGGTGTGGCTGGTCATCAGGATCAGAAGTTTTGGGTCTTGGCTCTGTTCAGAACCATATTAAGAGCAATGTGAAACTGTGGAAAATCCTAAGGAGCAGACTAGCATCACTCCGCCCATATGATGCATGGAGAAGGGTTGGTGGGAGCAGTGGAAGGGAGGGAGGGGCTGAGACCTAGTACCTGACAGTGTGTAATGTTTGAGTCCTGAATCTCCCAAGTCTTACTTCTTTGCCAGTAACACAATGTGGTTCTGGGTAGCTATGCTCCTGTCTAAGCCTTGTTTCCAGAAGAGATTTGGCCCCTGTGACTCTCAGTCCTGGCTACATATTAAAATCACACAAGCAGTTTGGGAAACTCAAGATATCCAGATTCACTTGGTCTTATACAGTGCATCAAAATGGGACCTTCCAGAAGCCCCCAACATGGAGTCGTAGTTGAGAAGGGCCCACCAAAAGGGGGCTCTGAATTTTGTCTACTCAAAGTGTGAGTCTAATGTGTGCATGCACGCGCATACACATGCACACAGACATACACACAAGTGTGGATCAGGGAATACAGCGTAGTAGCACAGTGCTTGCATCCCATGCATGAGATTCTGGCTTCAATCTCCAGGACCTCAAATAAGTGGATGGGTGGATGAATAGATGGATGGATGGATAAATAAATGCATGCATTTCCTTTAGAGGCAGTGAGTTCTTTCACACTGAAGACTGTGAAAGAAAGGGGACTTTCTCAAGGCTAAAATTAAGAAAGCAAACGTGTGCGTGCGTGCGTGTGTGCGTGTGTGCGTGTGTGTGTGTGTGTGTGTGTGTGTGTGTGTGTGTGTGCGCGTGTGTGTTATAGTACCTATGTGGAAGTTGGATGACAACTTGTTGGGGAATGTTCTTTCCTTCTAACATGGGTCCTGGGAATGAGGTATGGCAAGAGTTACTTCATTGGTTCACACAGGACTTTCTAAAGAACATAGGTTCTGGGAATTGAGCTTAGGCCTTCTTGCTTGCGTAGCACACTGTACCTTCAGACCCTGACTGTAGTTTTTAACGGCTGTGCTGTGGTATACTGCAGAGTACGTGTGTTATGGTCTACTTAACTTTTCCCATTTTGACTGCTAAGCACCAGCCAAATTTTCACCATTTTAATAGTAGTTCAGGGATGCATCGCTTTAGGCCTTCTAGCCTTTTCTGTGAAGTAGAGGTTACTCAGAATCAACTTTCAAACAGCTTCCTAATATTTGACTGTACTTGCCAAACACATCCCCAAGAGAGATGATTTGTTTACATGACTATCTGAATGGATAAGACTGCCTGTTTCGTCACGCCTACACTGGCACTGGGTGTTACTGTTTTTTTCTTTTTTTTTAATATTTTTAAATTTAATATTCACATTTTCAGACATGCCAGCTGTGTGGTGGCTGCTCCACATTACTTTCTGACCATGTGTGACTCATACAGAACCAGTTTTGTCTGTTTTGTGCGATCCTTCTTTTGAGTGGGGGAGGTTTAATATATGACTGTTTTAATGCATGAATATCTATTTGTCTGAGTGCCTGATTAGAGACAATTCTTTTTTTCTTTTTTTTCTTTTTTTTAAAGACAGGGTCTTCTACTAAACTTGGAACCTGTCATTTTGGCTAGGTTAGCTGGCCAGTAAATGCCTGGAGTCAAATTCCTGTCTCTACCTCACAGCATTGGACTTGCAGTTAGGTTTTGGGATTTGAACTTAGGTTTTTATGCTTGGCCAGCAAGTTCTTTATCACCAAGCTATCGACCATTTTTTTTCTCCCCTCAAGGAAAATGTCTACTTTAAAACAAACAAAAGAATATGATCTGCACTTGTTTTGAGGTACCTAGAAAAATTGCTGATGGAACCAGAGTCAGTTGGGCTAAATATCACACGATCTGGCTGCAAGGTTCATCAGGTGTGCCCATCTCATTTTCAGAGTTCATGGGAAGGGGTCTTGGTATCCAGCATCTAACTTTCAAATGATGTGATTGGTGGATGTCTCCGCAGAATGGAATATGGCTGAATATCTGCTAGCTAGCTGTTTTGGCTTCCCTTGCTGAGTCTCTAGAGGGCAACCTCCGCTCCCAGAGTGGAAGAGAATGCTGAGGTCAAATTCCAGCTTTGTCCTTGCTGCCTGACCTTGATGAAGTCCCTCCTACCTTCTGCATCTTCTAGTACCAGTAGCCTTAACTTTTCCCACCCGTGAGGACATTGTGTTATCAAGGACTTAGCACAGGAAGTCCTGGGCATGCTGTTGTTGCTATTGACCTAACCTAACCGTGGCCTGAGGGGTGGGGATAAAAGAGGAGGAAAGGGCTAGTTTGTGTTTCTTTTCTGTAGCCAGTTCCAGTTTAGTTGGAGACATGAGCTGAGCTGGCCGGAGACAGCTTCACCTCATAGCTTCATGGTGTGCACTTCAATGGCACTGAGGCTAGGGGAGTAACTCAGTAGCTGTCGCTGCTGCCCTTGCTGTTGCTTTGGGTGAATGCTAGGAGCCTAGACCTGCAGTGCAGGGTGCTCGTTTGGGGTACCATGGAGGGTCACGTTTGGCAAATTCAGTCTTATGGCCAGAGAGGCTTGCGCTGGACTTGGCTATCTGTTTTTGTGATTTAGATTGTCTCACAGAAGCATCATGGGAGAGTTTTCTTATGTTGTATGTAGTAGTCACTTATTTTTAATGGCAATTAAAAGACTAGTTTCACCCAGATCTAATTCACATACAATAAAAGTCAGCCCTTTTCTTTAAACTGTACAGTCGAATTTTTAAAATTATATTTAGGGCTGTAAAACCATCATCACTGCCAAATTCTAGAGTTTTTCTCATTACTCCCAAAGGAAATCCTGTATCCTTTGGAGGTCATTCCTGATTCCCTTCTCCCCCAGCCACTCACTCTCTGTGTGTGTGTGTGTGTGTCTGTGTGTGTGTGTATGTATGTGTTTGTCCAATCTGTATTTATGTAAACAGAATAATGCAAGATGTGCCCTTGGTTCTTTTCATGGCCCACTCATAGGTATGCATTGATTTTGATTATCTTTCATGAGTTGGTGGACACTTGTTTTTTGCTACTTGGCTATTACAAATGAAACTGCTGTGAATACTTTCACACGTTTTTGTATAGATGCAGGCTTTCTTTTTAAAAATCTTTCCATATAGGTGTGTATGATGTGTAAGGGGTGTGTGTGAGCACACTCGTGAGTGTGTGTTACAGCATGTGTGAGGAGTCAGGACAACCTGTGATGTCAGTCCTGCCTTTGCACCTTGTTTGAGACATGTCTTTCAAGGCTAGCTGGTCTGAGAGATTCCAGCCATTCTCTGGTCTCTGCTTCCCATCTTGGTGTGGGCACCCTGGGGTTGTAGAGCCACACTACTGTTCCTGGCTTTATGTGGGTTCCAGGGCTCTGTATGCAACTCTTACTGCGTACGCAGCCAAGTGCTTTTCTGTCTGAGTCCTAGGCATAGGTTTTCAGCATAGGAAGATTTAAGCTGGAAAGTCAGTGAAGGGAGCTGGGGCCTTTGGGAAATGTTGGCTATGAAAAACCTGTGTGGGTGTGCCCTGCCTACTTTTAAGTGGCCCTCTGAGGCAGGACCTGTTCTTACCCCTTTGCAGATGGGCTACACAGTTGGAAAGTGGCTGAGACTGTTTGGCTGCTAGGCTTTCTGAAGCTGCTCTGCTCCAGTACACTAGACAGGGTTCCAGAGGAAAATGCCTATTGCAGAGCCAGCAAATGGGTTATGGTGGCATGCACATGTTGCTAGGATTGGTAAGGAGAGATGCTGAGGGCTGGGGAAGGGGAAGCTGCAGCATGATCTCCTGTGTAGTTATGACAGGAAAAGTAGCCCACTTTAGAATCATGATAGAGGGTAACATTTACAGCCTTTGATGATCTTGTGTCCTTTGAACATCACTTTCCTTATCTGGAATCCCAGGCTTTTATCCTGGCTTCCTGCCTCCCTTGAGGCTAGTATGTATGAAGGAGTGGGAGATGGAGGGAAACAGACAGATGGGAGAGAGAGGGACAGGGAAAGACAGGTGGGAGAAAGGAGTGGGTGAGGGAGGTGGGGTAGTAACCTACAGGAACCTGAAGATCAGCTCAGTGATGGTCCAGGGGGCCCAGGGGCAGCTAGGGAGGAACTGTAGCAGGTGTGGGCAGGTGGCCTGCTGGTTAGGAGGACATCCCTTGCCCACTTGGGGGTTCTGGAACTTGCCAAAGCTCCTCCTAATGAGCTGGCTCTCACCCAGCAGCTATTGATTTTTCCTGGTATTTGAATATGAGCCTTTGTCTCTGGGAAGAGTGCTGCCTGCTGAGCTGGCAGCTTCCCCCATCCTAGAATGCCCTCATTTCTACTGGACATCACCTACATGCCTGGGAGGCTTCCCAGGGCTCTGGCAGTCTCCTGGTGGCCTGGCCTATCTGGGCTG
Source organism: Montemys delectorum (assembly GCA_019843815.1). NCBI lineage: Eukaryota > Metazoa > Chordata > Mammalia > Rodentia > Muridae > Montemys > Montemys delectorum. Next base: position 28,946 of record JADRCD010200498.1, on the reverse strand, counting down.
GCCTCTCTGTTCAAGTGGCTGGCTGTGGCTTTTATCTCTGACTCGCAGCTTCCCTGGATTTTGTGAAAAGCTTGTCAGAAAATAGAGACAGAAGCTGCTCCTTGGAGGGGTGTCATGATGACAGTCTTGTTCTGACTCCACTATTTTGCAGGTTGTTATGAATCAGTCACTTTTTTTTTTTAAAGTGTGATGAACACATTTGTCTTAATATGAAAAGCCAGACTTATGTGATGCAAATTAGATGCTTTTTAAAACACAAAGCCAGAATTCTCCCCCCTCACCTGAATTAGTCTGCAATTGCTCTTTTGTGTTTTTCTTAATTCTGCTCAATATCTCCACAGTCGGACGTAGGTGGTACCCCTTCCTGCTCTGCACTTGTTGTCTTTGCTTTAGGCAGCAGCAGCTGCTTGGTTGGGAGCTGCACTTAAGAGTTTGAGTTATGAATATGGTCCCTGTACATTTATAAAAGTGGTCAGACCTAAGGGAGCAATGCTGAGCAGGAAGGGGCCTTGATGAGGTGTTTTATAGATGGTGCTGTCAGGACTTAGAGAGGGGAAGTGCCTGACTTGCCCATGGCCACACAGCTTCTCTAAGTGTGCTCTTAAGGCTTCTGACTTCAGCCACTTACTCTTTTTGGCCTGCCCTCTCAAATCCTAACGTTCCTATAGTACACATGTGGCATGCTCAGGGAACACACTTGCCTCTGACATGTATTTGAGAGATGCTGCACTGAGATCTGGGGTTGAATTCTTGATGTGTGCCATTCCTTTGGGGAGAGAGGACTGAAGGAATCTGTTGGATTCTAGAGACGCTAACCATTTCCTTTCCATCTGGTAGAGGGGAAGCTGGCCGTGCCTGACCCATTTCACAGTCACACTTAGCAACTATGTCTGCTTTCAGTATAAAAATCAACCCAATCCCTGGATGAACTTAGGCTGGCAAATGGGAAAGTTGAGTTTGGGAGGTAGGTTAGGGAAGAACAATAGTTCCTTCTGTATTAAAATTTGCTGACATAATACTGAAAGTCATTGTCCTATTCATGCTTGGCTGAGATAGGTCATACCATGGGTGGTATCAGAGGTGCACGGTTCCTCCCCCCCCCCCCCCCCGTGAGGATAATTTGGACTGAACTAGGGTGGGTTTGCCAGTTAGAAAAAGAGGCTGAGCTTGGAGGGAGTGAAACCCAGGGGTACAGAGCTTGTCTAGCAGGTGCAAAAACATGGCTTTCATCCCTAGCACTTCAAAAACCAGACCAAAACATACAAACAAATGCTCCCTGGAACCCCTGTGTTGGAAACAGACTCCATAAAGCAGTGGGAACCGATGAAACTGAGGACCAAGGTGCAGTCCTCACATCTACTTTGAAAGACTGTTGAAAGATGTAAGAATATGCTTTCTTTTAAAGATGTGCACTAAGACATAAAATATAAACCCAAGAGAAAAATGATGGGACAGAGAGCTCAGCCGAGCACCTGGAGCGCCCATCATGGCGACTGCTCTGGTGTGCATGCGTGGTTCTGCTCTCTAATGTGCTGCTTGGAGCAAGTAAGGCAGGCCTGGCTGAGCCTGAGCTCTACCATGTAAGTACCTTGTTTCCAAGGTAGAGACCTCTTTGGGATCGAAAGACTCTTTCACAGGAGTCACCTAAGACCATCAGAATACACAGATATTTAAATTGTGATTCATAACAGTAGCAAAACAACATTTGTGAAGTAGCAATGAAAATAATTTTATGCTCAGGGGTCAACTCAACATGTATTAAAGGGTCACAGCATTGGGAAGGTTGAGAGTCACTGGTTTAGACCTTCCTAAGGCAGGCTTCTAATCTATAAAATGAGCATGGTGCCTTCTGCCTTTGACACATCTAGCCTTTCAGAGGAGGAGTTTTTTGTGGCTATATTCAGGGATCTCTGTGAATTAGTCAATGCCCTATGGCTCTGATCATACCAGACTAGTCCCCTTCTGCTGCTCGAAGCTGAGGAAAGCTCCCTTTTGGCTAGCATACACAGCTCCTACATACATATCATGAAGCTCACTACACCACATTTCTTGTACATTTACATGGCCCTACTCTGTGCCTGTGTGTGCTTGCATGTGCTTGAGCGTGCGCGCATGCGCGCGCACACACACACACACATACCCGCTTGTGTGCCTGCACATGTGTTTTAAAAATACTAACTTAATCTTCACCACAGCCTGATATAGAATCCATACTTTAAAGTTTTCCTTTGTGAATTGAGGGATCTGATATACTCAGCAACTTGCCAAAGGCCAGATAGTGGTAGGGCTAGATTCTAACCCAGGATAGGCAATATCAGAGCTGCATTCTAAGTCACAGGGTGGCCAGTGTTTCTTCCTCTTTATCTTCTTTTCCTTTTTTTTCAAGTGTTTTAGAAAAGCTGAAAACATAGATTATAAATGTTAATTCTTAATTTTTTTCCAGTGCTGGAGATTAAACATAGGGCCTTGTGTGTACAAATATTCTACTACTGACCTGTGTCTCTAGTCCTTCCTTTTAAAATTAAGACTAAAGAGACAGCTTATCAATTAATAGCACTTGCTGCTCTTTTAGAAGACCTGGGCTCTGTTCTCAGAACCCACGTGGTAACTCACAATCATCAGTAATGCTGGTTCCATCAGATCTTAATTCCCTTCTGATCTCTGTGGGTACCATGCAAATGCATGATAAACACACATGCGTACAGGAAAAGCACTCATATACTTAAAAAATTAAAAATTAAGACAATAAAGTCTTTTTATTTTGACTTTAAAATTTGAAACAATTTCTCAAACCAAAGTTGTAAAAATAGCAGTTCCCAAATGTTTTTTGTTCAGGTTCCCCAAATTACATAATATGCAAAAGAATCGAAACTAGGAAACTAACAGTTTCGGAGCAATATAATACACCCATCTATAGACATTATTTAGTTTTCCAATAGTTTTATCAATGGCTTTGTTTAGGTTTGAGATGTAGTATAAGAGCTTACATTATGTTGAGTGGTCATGTCCTCCAGTCTTCTGTCTGTACTAGATATAACAGTTCAGGAAGGAGGAGCATCAGCCATGGGCCAATAGCCTGGCATGGGAATGGGGCTCAGTCTTAACACTACCGACTCAACCAAGCAAAAACATTTGTGGGGCTGGGTAGATGGCTTAGCCGTTAAGTACTTGCTGTGTAAGTGTACTGGTTGCTTTTGTGCATTAACTTGACACAAGCTGGAGTTATCACAGAGAAAGGAGCCTCCCTTGAGGAAATGCCTCCATGAGGTCCAGCTGTGGGGCCTTTTCTCAGTTAGTGATCAAGGGGGTAGGGCCCCTTGTGGGTGGTGTCATCGCTGGGCTGGAAGTCTTGGGTTCTATAAGAGAGCAGGCTGAGCAAGCCAGGGGAAGCAAGCCAGCAAGTAACGTCCCTCCATGGCCTCTGCGTCAGCTCCTGCTTCCTGACCTGCTTGAGTTCCAGTCCTGACTTCCTCTGGTGATCAACAGCAATGTGGAAGTGTAAGCTGAATAAACCCTTTCCTCCCCAACTTGCTTCTTGGTCATGATGTTTGTGCGGGAATAGAAACCCTGACTAAGACAGTCTACATGTGTGTGGTCATGGATATGGAGGCTTTCTCAACCAGTTTTTCACCTTATTCTTTTGAGACTGGCTCTCATCCTGAACCTGGGCCTCACCAATTTGTATGAGGGGAAATCTTTGAAGTGTAGACTTCTAGGGTGGCCGAGATGTTAACTGCTATTCTTCTCTTTACTCCCTCTTCTCTTTTCTGAATCCTTCTGAGAAGCACCCTTGTAAATCAGCTTGCCTGGATCCACACCCTCTCTCTAAGTGGTGCTAATTGAATTAAGTCACAGCTCCAAGGTCATGGTTCAAAGCTGCCATCTGGGAGGCTGTATCAAAAGGTGTTGTGTTGTATCCCAGATGCTGACCACCATGCCTGTTGATTCTATAGGATTCCCATGAGTACTCACCCTGTGCTAGCTTTCTCCAGTACCAGCAGAGTGAAGGTGTAGGATATTGTCCCCCCATAGTCAGCACCCATTCATTTCCAGAGGGGTTGTATGTAAAGGCAACAGTGTGTGTGGGTTACCTCATCTGCCTCACAGCAGGGGTAGACTTTGAGGAAGAATGTTCCAGGCTGCAAAGACAACATAGGTACCCAGTAGAGAGAGACCAGGGTTACCTGTGGAGGGGAGACTTTCCAGACTGAGCCTGGCACCTTCCCTGGGGCCTGCACACAGGAGCTGCTTAGAGCCTTTCAAGTTGGCATTGAAGATGTCCATCTCCACAGTGGAAGCTGATGTCAAGGTGTATGTGGGCTCATGACATCCATCTACAGGTTGTCTTCATTTCTTTCAAATGTATAAACTGGACACCCATAACGATGGTACCATGGATCAGGTAGCTTTGTAGGGTTTCCCTTAGATGTGACTACAGGCCTAAGCCCTGTAACATCCAGGAGTTGGAGATCAAACCTGAATTCTGTCAGAACTTGGGTACCTGAAAGTCCACGGGCAGTTACTAGGTATACTTTAGTGGGAGAGTGGGTCTGAGAACTCAAGGGCAGCTAGGGAGATGGGGCTGTGGTCCTCCCCACCACCCACTGGTTAGTAGGCACTTGTCAACCTTTTCCTTTCTGGCGAAGGCCCCGGAGCTCTGTACTTACTGTGTATTTGTGTGTACAGGTGCCCATGCTCATCATTTGTGTGGCCTGACCTGGTTCTCTGCGAGCCTGGGTGGTGGCTGCAGCTTGTGGAGATAGGCAGCAGTGAGTGTTGGCAGTGAGTGTGGGTAAATAAGCTCTAACACGGGGAGGGGACCAGTTGCCAGGCACTTCTGGGCTTAGTAAGCTAAACAGAACATGTGACACATGCGGCAGGCAAGGAGTCCTTGGCCATGCATCCAGATCCCTCCTGCCCTACCCAGTTCAAAGAAGGTACCTCCTTTCCAGGGTCTGATCAGGCCCCAAGTCTCTGAGATCTCCACTCTTGATTTGGGGTGTTTCCTTGCATTCAGGTGGCCTGGGAGTTGATTTTGCTGAAGTCGGGCTGAGCCAGCAGGTTTTAGAATGTTCAAGGGTAGCCTATTGTCCAGATGAAGGACACTGCTACGTGGGAAGGATTTGCTAGGTTTGTGTCCCAAAGTGAATCTGTAGTGTGATTCCCTTTGTCTCGAGTTGTTCTGTGACAGCTGCTTCTCTGAGTGGAGGCTCCCTTTCCTTCTCAGGATCATCTAGAGTCCCCTGGGGTTGAAGAATTGTTTGGGTCTATCTCATTGAGGGTAAAAAGGAGTGTTGTGGTCAGGCAAGACTGGAGAATCTGGGCCAAAGAAAGTCAGCGATGTTTTCTTGTGGGATCTGTAAGACTCATATGCTAGTGACCTCGAGAAGGAGTTATAAAACTTTTCTCTGTGCTTTTATTTTTACTGTGTCTTTCATGTTTTCAGGGACCTGAAATATTTACTCCTTAAATATTTATTTAGCATCTACTCTGTGCTGGTGACTGCTTTTAGAGCCTTGGGCTACATCAGTGAGCAGATCAGACCAATGTCCTTGCCTCGGAGGAACTTGACATTCATTCTAGTAGGAGGGATGAGCTAATCTTTATTAAACTCCTACTCTGTATTCAGGCATGAGATTCCACAGTTATCTTGCTTGGGACTCATATAACCTGGTGAAATATATGCACTGCTTTTTCAGTTTTATTCTTTTTAATCTTATGTGTCAGGGTATGTGCACATGAATCTAGGTGTCAATGGATGTCAGATGAGGGCATTGGATTCCCTAGAGCTGGAGTTACAGGTGTTTGTGAGCCTCCTAGGATGGGTGCTGGGAACTGAAATTAGACTCCCCTGCAACAGGATGCACTCTTAACTGCCAAGACATTTCTCCAGCCTCGAGGGCACCATTTTAAAGCTTGGGTAAGCAAGACTCCAAGGAGTTCAGGATGTGTTTATTTTGGCTGAATTGTTCTCTTCCTGGCTTATGCCTCTGAATTGTGAGAGTTGGTGGTGAGACAAGCAACACTTTGGGGGAGTCTTTGGGGTCTGATGTAGGGATGCTGATATTAAACCTTGATGATATTAAACTGCTATATCCCGGTTATAAGGTCTAATGGAGAAATTGCCCCGGACCTGAATCAAGCAGGAAAAGCCATGTTTCTCCAGACCTGCCCAGTTGTTTTCATGTTCTAGGAAGCCAGCACCTTGTGACTGATCATGTTTCTCACTGGCTTTGTTTACTAACTACCTCAAAACTGGATTTGTTGCCCATCTTGACACTTCTGCAGGAAGAGAACATATGGCTCTCGTTCCTAGGTGCTAATCCTCTCCCTGGCTTTATTATTTTCTCTTCCTTCATCTTCTCCTGGCTTGATTTCTTTGACTGTCCATTTTATGTGTGCGTGTGTGTGTGTGTGTGTGTGTGTGTGTGTGTGTGTGTGTGTGTGTAGTTTGATTATTTTAGTCACTGTAAATTACTCTCTATAACAGAGCTGGATTTATCTAAAATTTAAATGTAGTAGTAAGTTGATTAGTGCCTAGGGACCTTGGTTTCCATACAGCTGTCTTGGCTTGAGCTCCAGGCCTTTTCCCTTCCCAGTCAGAAGCTCCAGGCTCCTCTGTAGTGGGAGCTTGTCTGTTTGGCCTCTGCAGCTCTTCTTTTGTGGGTTCCAGAGGAAGCTGGCCTGGCTGTATTGGAGGTCTTTAGTGTTTTGAATTGACCTGAATGCACATACAGGGCTGGAAGGAGGCTCTGGGTTGTAGCTTTCTTCTCTGTAAGGGCTGCTCAGCCTAGAGCAGGAAAGACATCCTGATGGTTGGTGCTGAGTCAAGTTAACAAGCTAAGGTGGTCTGGGAAGAGGGAACTGTAAGATTATCCCACAGGCAGCCCCGTGAGTCATTTCTCCTGACTATAGATTAATGTATGAGGGCTCAGCTTATTGTGGGCAGTGCCACTCCTGGGCAAGTGTCCTGGGTTGTATACAAAATGCAAACTGAGCTAGCAATGAGGAATACTTCTCTGTGTCTGCCTCAGTTCCTGCTTCCAGGCTCCCGCCTTGAGTTCCTGTCCTGACTTCTCTTCCTGCCCGGACTACAAGCTGTTAGATGAAGTCAGCCCTTTTCTCTCCAAGTCGCTTTTAGTCATGGTTTGTCACAGCAATAGGAAGCAAACAGGGACAGATAGACATAGTGGTTTCTTCTAACTATTGCTTGCAGGGAGGATATCGGCCTCTGTGTAGGGAGCGGCACTCCATTGCCACTTCAGCTCTGTCTCATTCACAGCCCTCAGCAGTGCTGGAAGGATAGTGGGAAAGAGGGTATTGATAAAGAAGCAGACCTGAAGAAGTTCAGCTTCTTCCCCTGCTAGGTAGTGGCTGAGGTTGCATCCCGGTATACAGCCTCCGCTTCCTGGCAGTTGCTAAGCCAGGAAACCCCAGGGGGAGCTCAGTGAAGCATCTGAGAGAGAGGCAGCATGAGAAATATGGAAGAGTTTAGGATTTTCGAGTTGGATGTTGTGGGGCCCAAGTGCTGGCCACGACTATGTACTTGCGAGTAAATATCCCTCTTTAAAATGTGTGCCTGAATTCCAGCCCTGGCAGTGTCTGGGAAGAATACTGGTTTCACACACTCAAGAAGGTGAAGCCGTTAGTTCTAGGTCATAGGGATATTACGTAGCTGACTCTATTGTGGTGTTATATGATTGCATAGGAAACAGCTTGGTACTATTTGGGTGAGTGTGTGTGTGTGTGTGTGTGTGTGTGTGTGTGTTAGTTTGGTAGGGCGCAGACACCGTCTTGGTTGGGAAGGTTGTGAGACCCTGAGATTTGGTTGGGTGAGAGCCTTGGGATGCTGACTCTATCACTGTGCTTTGTCACTGTAAGATATACTGCAGTGCAAACCAGTGTGCCTCCTGGGGGAAAATGGAGTTGAGGATACAGGGCTATTTGTATGGCATCGTGAAAATGCTGTGATGCATGAGTTACAGCCTAAAGGCACTGGTAGTAGCTGATGCAGCATCAGCTTATCTGCTGGGACAAGCACCTGAGTTTCTAGCTCCACTTAGCAAGCCACAAGGGTCCCAGAATTCTTTTTTAGTTTTTTTGCTTTGTTTTGTTTTTCGAGACAGGGTTTCTCTGTATAGCCCTGGCTGTCTTGGAACTCATTCACCATGCTGGCCTTGAACTCAGAAGTCCACCTGCCTCTGCCTCCCAAGTGCTGGGATTAAAGGCGTGCGCCACCACCGTCCAGCCAGAATTCTTGTCTGTGAGAAATGCAGTCTGCTGCTCTTAGCTGGTTGTACCTCTCTGCGGTTCTGTGCATTAGGTGTGGAGAGCACCTTAGGGCCTACCACCTGCTAACAGGCTGTCCTGTGGAGGGATGGACAAGGGACAGCTCAGTGTATTGCAGTTGTTTAGAACTCTGGGATATGACACTAGGCCAAAAAAGACAGAACCATTGTCAACTCTGGGAACCTTGGACATTGTTTTGAGCTTGAGTCTCATTCTGTAGCCTAGGCAAGTCCTTCTGCCTCAGCTTCCTGAGGGCTGCGATTACAGATGACAGCCACCACGTCTACTGAAGCTTTATAATTTTAAAAAGTACTTTGTAAACGCTAAAGTGCTTTAGAGATGCATTTCCACTTCTAAACTGACAGGAGTAAACCCAATATGCATAAAGATGGATAGATATGCCAGACTGGAGCAGAGAGAGGAAGCTGTAGCCTGCAAGTGTGAATGTGATTTATTTCTGATTATAAAAATATTTTATATGACTTTATATGGGTTTTGCCAAATAGAGGGGAGCATAAGACTGAGGAAAATAGACGAATACATGGAAGCACCTATAATTCTAGGCAGCTGTATCAATTAATATATGGGGGGAAATCTTTCCAGCTTTTTTTCCCTTCCAGCTTTAAAAAAAAAAATATTTAACAACAACCAAACCAAATCAAACCAAACCAAACCTAAAACAAACTCAAAACAAACTAAAAAACAAAACACCAGAGGCTTGCTGTATAGCCCAGGCTGGTCTCAAATTGTAATCTTTCTGCTTCAGCTTCTTGGATTCTAGGATTACATGCCGGTTGGCCCCACTCAGTGTTGTTAGGCAAATAGTTTATAACCTCTTACATTATGGAAGCTACTCTGCACTTTTTTCTTCAGTTTGTTGAGCGTTTGTTTTGTAAGGGTCTGACATAGTGCTGGGCACAAGTTCCACATCTGGTTGCTGCTGTGTGGAGCTGACCTCTGCTGAGCCCAGGCACAGGGTGACCATGAGAGACATGAAGCCCTGCTGAGGTGCTTATGAGACACTTGGGGCTAAGGCAGGTGAGATGGCTCAGTGGCGATGGGTGCTTGCTGCCTAGGTAGTGAACTGAGTTCAATCTCCTGGACCCAGAGCAGAGAACTGACTCTCTCGAGTTGTCTTCCAGCTATCGGTCACATACACATGGTTGTGTAGCTGGGTAACAGCAGCTACGTGATACATAGCCATAATGCCCTTGTAGGTTAGAAACTACTACAAGAGAAGCAGGTTAAGCGAGAGCCCTGAATAAGTGTCAGTCATTGGGGCTGGGGGTGGGAGTGGGTGTGGTGGTGGGGTGGGTAACCATGAGCAGACCTGAGTGCTGGCTCCCTTTGCTCTTGATGGGATTTGGATTTGAGTGTCAGCCCCTTTTATTAGCTGTTTTGTTCATTTCCTGGAATGAACTGACCAATTATTCACACAAGCGGGGCAGGTGCTCCTACACAGTTAGATACCTGTGAGGGTGGAGCAAGAGCTTTCTTTCCTTCTGTGTCTCTCCTTCGCTGGGGAGTCAGATTACTTAGGGTGTGTACTTTTTTTTTTTTTTTTTTTTTTTGTTTCATTGTGAATATAAGTGAGAGGATGAGATGGGCTTGGGGATGGGGGAGGAGACTGGGCTCTGGGCCTGGGACAGAGGGGAGGGAGGAGACAGGGCTCTGGGCCTGGGGCAGAGGGCAGGGAGGAGACAGGGCTCTGGGCCTGGGGCTCTGGAGAAAGGCTGTGGGTCCTGCTCTACCTACCTGCTACCCTGTAACCCTATTTCCTTTTCTGAATTGAGTAGAGTGACAAGCCCCAGAAAGGGTAGCCCTGCCAGATTGGTTTAGTATACTCTTGCCCAAGTCGAAAATAAAGTGACCCAGGTTAATGGATGAAACAAGGCTGTGCTAGACATGGTGCCAGGGTGTTGGTTGTGGTGGGCATGGTGCCAGGGTGCCAACAGTATGCTTCCGTGATCTGTTCCAGAGGGACACTTACTCGCCCCCTCCTGTAGTATTGGATGCTGTTAGGTTTAACACCCCCAACCCCCATCTTTCTTTC
>JADRCD010200498.1:0-18504 GCA_019843815.1 Montemys delectorum | reverse complement strand
TCTTTCTTTCTTTCTTTCTTTCTTTCTTTCTTTTTTTTTTTTTGAGAAGGGTTCTAGTTATGTAGCCTCTGTTGACCTCAAACTAGCTATGTACACTAGGCTGGCCTTGAACTCACAGAGACCTATCTGCCTCTGCCTCTAGAATGCTAGGAGTAAAAGTGTGCACCACCACATCTGGCTTTTACTCTTTTGTTTCTTAACAATTTGCTTTTAGAAATCAGCATCTAACCTAGGCATAGTTTTGTATGCCTTGAATCCCTTGGTAAGCAGAAACTGGTGGATTTCTGTGAGTTCAAGCCTGATCTTTGTAATGAGTTTCAGGACAGCCAGGGTTCCATAGAGAGACCTTGTCTCAAAAAACAAAACAAAAATAAACAACAATAAAAAACAAACAAAAACTCAAGGCAGGAGGATTGAAAATTTGAAGCTGGCTTGGGCAACATATTGAGACACTATGTTAAAAAAAAAAAGAAAAAGAGAAAGAAAAAAAAGTATGTGAGCATGCTCATTCACACTGCACACAGTGAGAGATTAACATGGCCGTGCAGAATTAGCAGTGTATGTATGTGCACAGCGATAGTCCTGGGTGGCAGGTTATATGTGCAGCCAGGGACAGAAGAGAACCATAAATTTTGCAGGCAGGGTTTGTTTTGGTTCTCTGTTACATTTGCTTTGCCTTACATATTGTTTAAAAGACAGATTTTTTTTTTTTAAAGGAAAAGGAACTGTGTATTTGAGATAAGGAATAAAATAAAGTGAAATAAATACTTGGGATTTGTGGCTATCAGAGGCACATTATTTCTCTGAGATCACAGTGTTTCTCCACTGTTCCAATATTTATACAGAAATTAGAGAATACAAAGTGCAGACATTTTGGTTGAATTTTCATTTGTAATAGTGTTCTTTTTCCTTTGTTTCGCAGAGCTGAGTTTAGCAATATTTCAGGAGGGTTCAGCCAGTGGCTCTCAAAAGACAATAAATATTCCTTTGTGGGTAGGTCTCCACCCTGTGTCTTACTTGGTGACCATTATGTGGCAGCCAAAAGTCAGCACCCAGTGTGCAAATGTTGGGGAGGACAGATTTGAGTCAGCTCCCTAGTTTTCAGCCTGACATGCCGTGGATTTGGTGGCGGTGATAGAGGGTGTTGACATGGCAAGTGGGGATGCTTTTTGTCTGTCTCTCTCTCTCTCTCTCTCTCTCTCTCTCTCTCTCTCTCTCTCTTGTCTCTTATTCTTACGGGGACATCACCCATCTTTCTATCACCTGTTGCCATGGCTTCTGTTTCCATAGTAAGTCATTTAGAGTTCCCTGAGCTTAGGGGACTGTGTATGCCTGCTTCGTGAAGCTCACATCTGGATTTTTTTTTTTTAAACTGAACTTGGTGCTGTTGGCTGCAGAGCAAAGGCCCACGTTGCAGCTGGTCATGGTTCATTGCTGGAGGTGGGAGCAGCTGAGCAGGCACTGGTTTCGAAATCGTCTGAAAACCATGCTGCACGTATTTTCCACACTGCCAGCTTCTAGCCTGGTGCTTCTAGAAACAACACTGGGCTGTATCTTAGCACTAGACTCTTTCCTGCCTCTCATTGGTGCGGAGGTGTTTGAGCTCAGCAGTGTGGGGACAAGTGAATCAAACAATGACAAGCCAAGGGGTTTGGCTAACTCACCTTAGATGATCTGACCAAGGTTGGGTGCAGAATGATTCCCAGTGGAGCAGACTGGCTTCTGGTGATTTTTGTTTTTTTTGTTTTTGTTTTTTTTGTTTTTTAGAATGAATGATCACAGTATTGTTCTGTGATGGGAGGGAATGCTGGTCACAGCATAGAACTGTTAATAAATGGTTAGGCTTTGTGTCTAGTCCCTTTCTAGAAGCATTCATGGGGGCATCACATGTAGGAATGAAGCTAAAAATGGGTCTGTCTGAAGGACAGCTGTATCAAGAATAAATCATAAAATGAAGGCCACTGTTTAAATGGATGTACACAGCACACTTCAGGCAGCCACCACTTGCACACAGGTGCTTTCCTGTAAGCCTGGCACACCTGGTCTTCCATTGCCATTTCTAGTGTTATCATTTGGTTTTGTCTATATTTTTACAAGATTTTGATTTTTCAGGTGAAATTTTTGCATATATTGCATTTATCAACAGTCTAGGAGTGTTATCACTAGTCTACAAGTGCTTCTGTGCTATGACTTGAGAATCCTGGCCACAGATCCAGGCTGCCTGAGTTCTCACACCTGATCTTCTGTCCCTGTTGACATGGGATGAGTTGCTTACCTTTCTGTGCCTCAGTGCCTGCTGTGGAAAGTGGGGAGAATAGAATGTCTACCACTAGGTTGGTGTGAGAATTAAACATATTAGGAGTTCAGGGCACATGGTAAGCTGTAATGTGTTGGTTATATAAGATGGTTAAGATGCAGTGTAGGTCAGTGAAAATAGCATTGGTCTGTAGAATCTGGAATCTGGCTTTGCCTGTCTAAGCTGTGTGTCTGGCCAGGCCCTTTCCTCTCTTAGATTCTGATTTCACACCTGTAAAATGAAGAAATTCGACTTAAACAGTACTTTCTTGGACTCTATAGTAAAGGTAAAGAGGGGAGGCAGCATCAGGAGCACATGACAGAAACTTCTAGACTCTGTGCCTGCTCTAATTACAAGGTTTATTTCACTTAATGGATTTTGGCTGGAGAGAAAAAAAGTTCCCGTGTGGTGTGTGTGTGTGTGTGTGTGTGTGTGTGTGTGTGTGATGACAAAATGAGTGTGGAAGTAGCTGAGTGAAATGACCCAAGGATCTTTTGTGCAGAAGATACAGGATGGTGTGGTGAAAGAGGAGACTGCTAGGGGTGGGTTGGGTAGGCATTTCTTGGGAGAGGAATTTGAAGACCTAAGATTACATAGTATGGCTTACAGCTAAATATAGTATGGAAGAGTGTGGTGGTTGCTTTTAGCAATTTGTTTAAAAGGTTAGGAAGTGATTTTCTTATTAGGGAGCTGCAGATATCTCATATTATAGGTATTAGGTTTTTCATTTGCATAAAGGAACCAGAGTTTGAGGGAGAAAGCAAGGGGGAAAACACAGAGAGAAAACTGAATATAGAAACTCAGCCTAGAGGTGTTCTCCTCACTTGATCCGACCCGCCCAAGCCAGAACTTGGGAGGCCTCGCCAACAGTTCCTCTTGCTTCTTCCTTCCCTTTTCTTTCCTTTCCATTCTGATAATCACTAGGAATTTCCCCGATCTGATTGCCCATTCACTCACTGGCATTATCACACAGTAACGAGGAACTGACTTGCCAAGTGGAAAACCATTCACAGGCTAAATGTGTGGCTTTGAGTCAGACTGTTCCCTGGGCTTTAGAACTTTGCAGCTTAGTAAAGTGGAGTTTGGCTGAGCTGGCTCACAGGGTGAAGGCTCTTGCTACCAAGCCTGACAGCTTGAGTTTGATCCCTCGGACCTACATGGTAGAAGGGGAAGAACTGATCCCTGAAAGTTGTCCCCTGACTGCCGTGTGCTTTGGTATTTGCACCTTTGCTGTCCACAACATAAATAAGAGCAATAAGGTGAAATTTGATGTTTCCTACAATTTTTTAAGAAATTGTGATGATACTATACATTTTTTTGTTACAACAAGAATTTTGATTATTTGTACACTTCATATGTCCCAAAGGGGGTTCCCTATCTCCATCCCTCATGTATATTCATGTGTGTAAGTGCAGGTCCATGCATACTGTGGTGCCTTTGTGCAGAATCTCAGGAATTTGTCCTTGCCTTCTATCTTGCTTGACACAGCTAGTTGCCTTGAGAGTTTGGAGGAATATGCCTGCTTCTCCGTTTTTCTGACAGGAGTGCAAGGATTTCAGACATGTGTGCTGGGTCCCCCCCTTTTTTATTTTTTATTTTAAATATGGGATCTGAGCTCAGGTTTGTGTGTCAAGTTCTTTACACCCTAAGTCACCTCCCTGCTTACCCTAAAGCCCTCTTTTAAAACCCAGGTCCAGCAGTTCCTCCAGCAGGCCTACCATCCCACCCTGCCTCTGTTCACATTCCTCTCACACCTTCAATTACTGGCTCTCTATGTCTAGGGTTTGATATTCTGTTCTCCAGTAAGATTGCTTGCTCAATGAAGACAGAGCCATGGTTATATTTCTTTTCTATCCTGTTCAACTTTTTCTTTAAATGACCATCAGAGCTGTGGAGTCAGTTCTTGAATTATCACAAATGACGATGCTAATAGGAGTAAGTATGCTGTCCTTCTACCATGTTCTACACTGTGCCCGCTGCCTGGATCACTAGCTGGAGACGGTTGAACATTTGGTTGTACAGTGTGTGTGGATAGCTAGCTTCACGCGTGAACTGTGCTGTCATTTCCTATATCCATGTGGTATCTAAACCAGGGCTACCTGCAGCTTTCCCAGGTCTGGCAGAACTGTCTCATTCAGTTGTTTTTTGAGCCCTGCTAGGAAGGTCTGACACACAGTAGGTAACAGGAGGAGCCCAAGTGTAAAGAGTCCTGTGGTACTAGAAGGTATTAGGTTCCTCCTAGGCTTGCTGCCCAGTCCCCTGGAGGCGCCTTCTGATTTCCTTTAGTGGTACCATCTGGCTGGGCCTGAAGGTATAGAGGAAGAAGTGAGGTGCTGGGCTGTCAGCGCCTGATCTTATAGGTAGGGTGTAGGGTCTGAGTGAGGGGCAAACACCAAGATCTGGAAGGATCAGGACTCTAGTAAACTACCTGTGGCAGGAGTTTGCAAATCTTTTGGGGTGTGGTAGATACCCTTTGAAAGATGCCAAATGTTTCAAAAGAATTTGGGGAAAGGAGATTGGTTGTGTGCTTATTGTGTACACTGGCAATGTGTAACATTTGCCAGTTAGCTTCTTTGTTGTCTTGTAAAAATGTAGCCCCAGAAGATCCACGTTTCAATGTGATGTCTGTTCTTTCAAAAGTAGATGGTCAATTCAACTATGTATCTGCTGGCCTGGAGGCTTGTTAAGGCTACAAGTCATCTGGGAATGAACCAATGAGTAAACACGCACATACATGCTTGTGCACGCGCGTGCGCACACACACACGCACACGCACACGCACACTCGCTCCCTTCCTTCCTCCCTCCCAGGGCCAGATTAGATGAATGTTATTCCATCATCCAGATGGTCAGATGCCAGTGTCACCATGGAGATGGACATGATGTGTAGAGCAGGCAGAGTTGGCACTGGGAGGGGGGGGCAAGGATGCTGAGGACCAAGTACTTTGCCTACAAGAAAGTCTTCTAAGTTTCACATCCCTCCTCCAGGTCTCTAATGCTGCCCCCTCATTCCTGCTACACGTTTGAATTTCTCTGCCTCACATTCTTGGGACTTCAGTGCTGTGTAGGAGGGACAGAATATAAGCGATACTTTGGGTTCACTATGTGGCCTTTACCTCCCACTCTGGTGTTTTCTTTCTTAGGCCTTCCAGATACCCCAGGCAGGCTACAGCTGTTGTAGACCAGTGGGTGTTCCGAGTCATGCCCATGGTTTCTCCCCTCCCCAATTTTACTCATGCTGTCCCATCTTCCTGGAAAACACTCCCTCCAGTTTATGGAAATCCTCCCCACCCAACTCTGCCTTCAAAAGGCTCAACACAAAGGCACACTTTCCCAGAACTGGGCTGCCCTCCTCATTCTGTAAATCTGTAATCAGTCATGACTTTGTCTCAGCTTCCATGACACTTGCCTGTGTCTCTAGCGTACCACTTGCATCATACATCATGGCTCTACAGAGGTTTGAGGTCTTCTAGATGATGAGATCATGGTGGAAGGTTCACATCTGACTCATCACCATGGCCCCTCAGGGTTTGGTAACTGTCAATGAAAAAAAAAAATTTTTTTTTTTTTTTTTTTGAGTTAGATGCTTGATGTTGGGTAATAGAGAACTGACTCAAGAGGAAGCTGTGGAAGGTCTACTGAGAATTGAGGGCAAGGGTGGTGGCTGGAGCAGAAGTGTGAGCAGATAGGTAGAGTAGATCTAACTTTGCCTCAGCCTATGGTAACACTGGACACTGTCTGTCTCTCCGACTGCATGGCTCATAGTGTGGCATTGTGTCTCTTAAGGGATTGAAAGCTAAGATTTTGGTTCTGTGCTTGACCCTGTAAGGAGCTGAATGAAGGTTCAGAACCAAGGAAACCTTAGTCCAGCCTTTACTCAGCTAGGATGGCTTCGAATATGCTTACCTCTTCCTATGGTACACTCACCATGATGGTGTCTGTGTGCTCTTTAAGGTTGTGAGTGTGTAGGGATGGCCTAGGCTTGTACACCCTCAAGGAGAGTGAGAAGTAGTGTGTCATCGTAAGAACTGTGGTTTAGGAGCCTAGAGAATTGGATTCCAGCACTAGATCCACCTCTTCCAGTCAGGTGGCTTTTAGTGAGACTTTTTCAGTTCAGGATTTATTTCCTCAACTGGCGTAAGTGGTTGCTTGGATCCTTTTGGCCTATGACAATATATGACTAAGGGCTAGGCTGTCATCACTGTAGGCTTGTAAACTCATGTTACGCCATTCCCTAGCATACAAAGTATGTACTCACACAACACAGGAGTTAGTATGGGGTGGTTTAAGGGCTCCTTTGAATCAAGATTTCAGGACAATGGTTAAATGTGGGTGAACTTCAGAATCCCTTGAAATAAAGTCAGAAAGAGTTGAGATAGGGTGACATTCCAGGGCAAGACTGTTCCCACGAAAGGAAACAACATGCACAGTGCGGTCTTGATGCTGATTCGGCCAGAATGTCTGTATTTTTGTTAATGTTGTGGAATTGAACCCCACAGAATAGAGCAAGCTTGCTTGCTTGCACTATGGTGTAGAGGCCAGAGGACAACTTACAGGAGCAAGCTTTCATACCACATGGGGACGGGGACTCCAACTCAGGCTGTCAGGCTAGGCAGCTAGTACCCTTGTTTCCGGAGCATCTCAGCAGGCCTGCGGCGTTGTTCCTGTTGATGGAGGAATCCTGTTCAGTAGATGCCGATGGTCATCTAGCCCTTATGAACAGTGAAAAGACCAAGGCAAAGAAAAGTATGGTTTCCTGGTTGACTAGTAGACTCAGTGAGAGTCAGTATGGCGGTGACAGGACTCAGACAGAGTCAGGAGTAACCACAGAGAAGTCTGGTGCCAAGAGGAGGGAGGTACCCCAGCCGTCCAGCAGTCTCCACAGCCAGCGTCATGTTGCCTGCTTCTGTCTTACTGACAATGACCTTCGACAAGTTAGCTTCCAACCTTTGTTCTCCGTCTCTGACCTATGCCTTGGGGTTGTGTGAATGAGGTAGGATTACATATTGAAAGCACCTGGCATGGTTGTAACTTTCTCTGACAAGACTTTTTTTGAGGCAGGGTCTCACTGTATATCCTTGGCTGGCCTTGAACTCACAGAGAATAATTTTTTTTTAAATTTTATTTACTTATTTATTTTTTAAGGCTCTAGCAGTCTGTAGTGAATGGACTTGAAGGGGGCTGTGCAGGTGGAAGAAAAGAGTATCCAGTGTTATAGTTCCTCACGGCTGCCTGGACTTGTAGATCGGACACAAAGGAACCCTTCCTTTCTTGAGTTCTATGTTGCCTCACCTTAATTGAAACATGAAGCCCTGTGGCCTATCCTTCTATTTTGTGCTTTTAATAGTGGTGTGAACCCTGACATGTGCCTGTCTCTCTTATAGTGAGGACCAGAACTGACCTTTGGTTCTGTTTCTGACTCCGTGTCTCCTTAACTTACTCTCCTCTCCTAGTTCCCAGCCTGAGCCTGTGGAGTTAGTGAGCCCATTATCTAATTCATGAAAAGGCAGAAATCTGGACTTTTTTTTTTTTTTTTTTTTTGAGACCAGGAGATCCCATGCATTCCAGGCTCCAGTAAGCTTTGATTTTGTTATGTAGCTGAGGCTGACCTTGAACTTCTGATACTTCTGCCTTCACCTCCCAGGTGCTGGGTTTACAGACTGTGCTGGGGATTGACCCCAAAGATTCATGTAGGCTAGGCAAACACTTTACCATTGAGTTATATTCCCAGCCTGAGATCTAGACTTTGAATGTGAAATACTTGTTAAAAGAGACTTAGGTCTGGTTTGTTTTAAACTATGGTGTGAGGGAACCAAACTCACTGCAAACCTGATTTAGCTCTTGGATCACTAATTCATGGCCCATGTTTCGTTTTACAGAGAAGAAGGAAGTTAAAGCTGTAAGCAGGGACTGGAACGAGTGGGATTGAGTTTGAGGCACAATTTTTAATTATGAAAGTTTGATTTCATTCCTCTTTCTGAGAGAGTTAGCTGACTACATGGCACAGGTTGCCCCTTGTGTTGTACCATGGTTTTGAATGCTGATGGGGTGGGCCAGGCCCTCTGCTGGGAGCTGCAGATGGTGCATGGTGTGTGGTGCACACCACTTGCCTGTCAACCTCTGAGCAAGTCTATTCATGGCTGTAGGGTATGGGCTCATCTTCCTGGGCCAGGCATGTTACTTGTGTCTCATGACTTCATTGAATATTGGTTGACTTATTATTATATAAAGGGAAACATTAAATGATACAACTAATGCAGACATATTATATAAAATTTAAGGGGTTGGGGATGTAGCTCAATGGCATAGCATGTGGTTATCATGCATGAGAACCTGGGTTTGATTCTTATCAGCACATATACATGTACAAAAATCAGATTATACAAAAAGATAGAAGAAAAAGGGGGGAGTCACTGAGTCTTTCTTTTCTTCTTCCCTTCCCAGCTCTTTTAACAAAACCTCACTTCTATCATTAGTTTTTCTTTAATGTGGATACAGTGATTTGACAAGAAATCTCCCAACCCTGTGCACATACAAATGGTGTTGGGGGGACTTCTTCTTTCTCTTTTGTTGATTCAGGATTTCTTTAGCGACCCCTTTGTGGTTGGTATAGTAGCACCAAGGTCAGATCTGGGAGATCTGGGGAGCTGACGGCTCTACTGGGCATGGATATTTTGTGTTTGATAAACACCCAACTTTAGCTGCAAAAGAGAAAGAATGATAGCCAAGCCGTAGAGATGAATCCTCCATTTTAGACTCGAGGTTCTGCTTTGCCTCCTCCTCTTCCATGTGGTTCCTGTACATACCTCTCCAGCTCTTACTCAGTGTCATGAAGGTCCCTCTGGGGTGACTCATAGTGAGACTGGGGGTGTATGTGTGCATTTTTCTCTCAACAAGGAAAAGACACAGGGTCTTGTTTGCGTGTTGTTTGGGACCAGTGACAGAGGTGAGAATGTAAGAGGTGTGGACATTCAAATGTGAAGCAGATTAGTTTTCAGGAATGTTGGATTTTTATCCAGTGTTTTGCTCTTTATGGAGTTGTTTGGAAGGAAGAGAAGGGTCGGATGTTGCTCAGGGATCAGTTTTGATTTGGTTCTGGGTGGGGTTATCCTTAGCTGCTTTTAACATCAAGCCTGATTGGTAGTAATTTAACAGGCTTAAGCGCTGGAAAGTTTTACTTCTCTCTCACGTACCACTGTCATGGAAGCAGCAGTTCAGGATCCTCAGAGAACTGAGACCATCACCTTTTACCTTACTGCACGTGGCGGTGTCACCTCTCAGTCTGGGCTGGCCCCTGAACTCTAGCTGTCCTGTCTGAGCCCAGTGTTGGCAGGAAGTCAGAGAGAGCTTCTCTGCTGAGCCACTTCTCCCTCAGCAATCTTCCTGGAAGTCCCATGGAACATTTCTGGTTATGTCTCACAGGTCCTCCCAGGGTCACATGCACACAGCTAGCAGCAAGGCAGAGTGGGAAGATAGCCTGAGTTACAATGCCATGTCTGACATTAAAATCAAATTGCCTTTTGGAGAAGGGGAAGAAAAGAATTTATGTGGACAGCAAGCTGGGTTTGCAAAGTACTGCAGTAGGCAGTAGGAACTTGTGCGCCGAACTCCTTTCCACTCTTCTGCTTGTTTCTAGCCACAGAACCACCTAATTGTTCTGTGCAGTGATCAGGGATTATTAGGTCTTTGTTGTACTGACTTTGTGTATGGAATGGTGGTATGGATGAAGGGTATCTAGAGAAGGGGAGCCAAAGATCAACTAACACAGAGCGAATTGTATGGAGTTGTGGATGAGCCAGGGGCTTGATGCCAGAAGACCTGGGTTAAGCAGAGGGCTTCACTGGGACCTGGTGAAGTTCTCTCTCAGTTTTGTCAGTAAGACAGGGCATAAGTACACCTCATAGGGCTGCTCTGTGGCTCCAGTGCTATTGAAGGCCCGGGTGGCACCGGTGTGTTGTCCAGATCATTGGTAGTCACTATGCCAAAATGCTTCTAACAGGTCTATAAAGGTCCCTGTGGCATGGGATCTCCACTTGTGAAGCCGGGATTGCATGGTTAGGTGAAGACCTTTGAGGAAATGGACTCTGGAAGTTGGCTTGGTACCTAGGATCAGAATCCTGAACTCTTCTTTTTTTGAAAAATAAAGGATTTATTTTTTATTACTTTTAATTATGTGTATGTATATGTCTTGTGTGGGTATGTGCACATAAGTGTAGCACCCATGAAGGCCAGAAGAGATAAGGCCCAGGGAGCTAGAGTTACAGGTGGTTGTGAGCTGTCCAGTGTGGGTACTGAGAATTGAACTTGAGTCTTCAGCAAAAGCACTACTGGCTCTTAACCACTGAGTTATGTCTCCAGCTTAACAGTCCTGCTTGTCACCAGCTTTACAGACAGTTTTGTCCCAGAGGGAACCTAACACTGGAAACACATACCTTATTTTTCTTATGGCTTAGCTGGTGCCCTATGGTGTGGTTATTTTGTGATCGTGAATGAGTAGCATGTAAATATTTTGACGCTTGAGCGAAGATGTCCTAGTATAATTTAGTCATCTTTGAACTCATGATTCTCCTTCCCCAGTCTCTCCAGTGCTGGAATTACAGATATGCCCTAATATTTTAAGCATTATTTGGCTTATTCACAATCCCCATACAGACATGCACACACATCACTGTTATCATCAAATGGCTATAAATGTGGAGCTCTCCATTTTGCTCCATTGTCTATTTATCTGTTAGTGTTAAACTGTCTTGATTATAATAGCTTATGATAAATCATAAAATCAGAAAAAAATACTTAATCCTTTCTGTTAGGATCCTACTTTGTTTCTTTGATCCTCTTGTCTACCCTGGCCTCTTGAAAAATTAACCAATGAACTGATTCACTTAGCATATATGATTTATTTCATACTAACTGTGTACTATGCACTGTAGTGTGCTTGGGATGTTGAAAACTCAAACAGACTAACTCCCGTCTCTCACAGAGCTTACCTTTGGTGGGAAGATAGATAAGTATGTTAGCAAAAGCAGAATGTTGGATGGGCTTTACATCTGTGAAGAAAAGTAAAGTGGGATAAGGGGATATAGTACAGAGAGTATGGAGTAGGTGCATGTTATATGTGGTCCCAAGGAAATTTTTTCTGAGGAGGTATAAGCATCATCATAGTCGTCATTGTCATCGTCGTCGTCATCATCATCATCATCAGGCGGCAAAAAGGCCTGAGTCACGGCCAGTTGACTTGTTAGTGGAATAGTGGACAGCAGGTTGGTGGGAAGTTGAATGAGTTAGAGGAAGATACTTTGGACTTCTGAGGTCTGGATGCCTATTGGTTATCTCCATGGAATTTTTGTGTGGCCAGTTGGAGCAGGAGCCTGGAGTTTGGGGATGACATTGAGTCTGGAATTATAAACTCAAGAGCTATTAGTTTGTGTGGAATCAGCTCTGATGTGATGACCACATCAGAGAGGTAGTACTGGCCACAGGGTGTTCAGACATAGTCATGGGTTATAGTCACTTATCTATATCACTGACCTTGAATCTGAATCTGGGCATAGTGACCAGTGATTAGTAATTGAGTCCTTCTAGCATGGCTATGGTTGGAAATCAATGTTGTGGAAATCCTTTGGAATGATGGGATTGGGAGCAGCAGCACGGAAGGGAATTGCAGATGAGTCTATGCTGGGGATCTGGCCCCATTTGTGTGTGTGTGTGTGTGTGTGTGTGTGTGTGTGTGTGATGCTGTATGCTGTCGACCTTTCAAAGGACTTGACAGTTTTGAGGGAGGAAGATGAAGGTTGGTTTGAATCAGCAGTAGGGAACAGGGATGAGACCCATCCTACATCTCTGTAGACTAGACGACAATGTTTGACTGTAGTAGCAGCTTAGCATTGCAAAGATGCTCGCTAGCTGGCTTCTCTTCAAAGCACACTGGGGAATGCGGGGCAAAGCCTTGTGAAGGCTTCAACTTTGAACTCCAGGGCATTGACAGGGAAGAGTTGAGACCTTCTTGGACAGAGCATAACCTGTGAACTTGGCCTGAAGTGAAACCTCCCTTTTCATGCCTGCCCCATTCTGGGGTGGATGCTAACTAACCTAGGATGGCCCTTGAGGAGAAGCCAGTCTGTGCAGAGACTGGAGCAGAAAAAGAACAAATGATTCATTCCATGCTCCTCACTAACTGAGCTGTTTCCCCTTTAAGTCTGTGAGAATGTGGGGTGCTGCTCAGGCTTCCGCAGAATTTAGGCCTGGATTTCACATCCCTTGGTTCTGCTTTTCTTAAATTTTAACTTAAAAGATGAAATGACAGAATGGCTCTGAGAGCTAATTAATGTAAGTATTAGTGGCCACTGCTACAGTTGCATTAAAAGACACTACTTTTCCTCAGATCTCTTGCCAGTTCTTCTTATTTTTATTTATATAACAAGTATTAGAGCAGTACCTGGCATGTGATTATGTACACTCATTTGCAACCACACACACACACACACACACACCATACATGCTTTGTGCATATAAACGTATTTAATCTCCATAATGACTCTAGGTGGTAGAAACTGCTATTTTTCTGAGCTTACAGACAACGGGGAGGAGATTAAATGTAGTGCACTCAGTAAGTAAGAGGCAGAATGAGAGTTTGAACTGGGGAGTCTGCTTCTGAGTTTACTTTCTCCAGCTTGTTCTAAGGCCTGTTAGCTTCTTTACTAAAAAATAATGACAGGCGCCTGGGGATATAGCAGTTGGTAGAGTGTTTATGTGGCATGCATGAAACCCTTCGGTTCAATCTCTAATACTGCTTAAAGGTACCACAGGCCTTGGTGGTACACATTTGTAATATTAGCACTTGGTAGGTAGAGGCAGGAGGATCAGAAGTTCAAGGTCACCCTGGCTATGTGGAAAGATAAAAAGCTCCAACTGGGAAACAAGAATGTGATTTAATTCTATTTACTTAAAATATGTTTTTGAATGTTAACAAATTCAGACAAATTGAAATCATTTAACTTTTCTCATCATAATGCAATAAAAGTTAAAAACAAAACAAAACAAAAAAGCTCCAACTGAGTCTAAAAAGAATGATGACGGGCCATCACAGTAGCTGTTATTCTGTATATACCGTGCATGGTGTTCTATAGTTTAGATATATGAGTAATATCTGTTTCCCTGCAAGGTTTTAGAAGCCTTATTTACACAGAAGGTAATAAAGGCTCAAAGTCGTTAAGTACTTTGTTCCGAGTCCAAAGCTAAGCAGGTGGAGATGGGATTCACCTGACCTGTGAGTCTTCTGACCCCTAAAGGGCTGTTCCGCTTTCCTTTTCTGGTAACTTGTCACTAGATACTCCCTTTTCAGACCCACCTCATGGCCCACAGCTCCTAGTAGAGCCATAGAGGAATGGTGGCCACATTTCTCAGGCCTGATACGAGTTACCCAAATAACCCTCAAAGCCAGAGGCTTGACTTGAAAGCTCTTAATCCTCTAGAGCCCCTCCATACCTCTCATTCTGTTCTGTGCCTGGGGTTTCCCTGCATCACTTCGGATGTTCTTTTTCTGCACAGGCAGATGGACATACCAAGTGCCAGGGTCCAGTTTCTGGCTGGCATCAGGGCATCCTCTGAAGTGCCAGGGTGGCGTGAGCCCTCAGCAAGGGTGGGGACCATCTGTGTGCTCCTGTAAAGGAAATTGTGGGTTTTTTTCTTTTCTCTTTTTCTCTTTCTTCTTCCTTTTTTTTAGATATGGGAAAGGGAGCCTTGTGTCTCAATTGAGTCTTTGTGGCGTTGTATTACAGAGAGTCACAGAAAATGTTCTATGTAAATGACTATGTGCCCTGATTAGAGCCTCAATAGGCACCATTGTGTCATATTGCTATTATTGGCCATTGCAGGATACTAAATGATATTCTCATCAGGCTGAAAAACTTCAGTGTTAGCAGTGAAACTCGGGGTTAATTATACTGCTCTGAATTAGAGCATAGAATTAAGTTTTAGAGAGAAGCCTATTTCTCTTGCCCCTCTGTTTCTTCAGGGTTTTCACTGGGGAGTTTGATCAGAATATTTTTGAACCCATCTTCTAAATTTGTACTGTTGGCATTTTGCTCCCCGAGTTACTACCCCTTTTAGTGCTGGGAAACACAGGACCAATTTATAGGACAGTTGGAGACTTGGTCTGTTTAATAGTGCATTCTTCTCAGTCAGTAGCAACGTAAAAAATAGCACAGAGATTGAAGTCTTAGGGGAGTACTTGGTTCTCTAGAGAGGCATCTTTAATTTAGCTCTTGTCTTTCTTGCCTTTGAATTATTGGCTCCTCTGATCCCGACTCACCTCTTTGAAGAAGTGACACACTGACCTACATCGTGGCTGGAACAGATAGAAGAGCTATCTCTGCTCTGCCTGGCTCAGCATTCCTAGCATGACCTTCCAGGGAGCTCGTCTAGGCCCCAGGCTGATCCTCTTGAGTTTCGCCCACTGACTTCCTTGCTTTGTTTTAATTGCAGAGTTTTGCTCTTTGAGGCAATCCTGGTGGTAAATGTGGCATATCCCATTCCCTCCTATCATTTGTTTATTAATTTCACCTTAGTAGTGTCAGATCTGTGCCATATCTCTCTCTCCCTATTAATATCAACTGCATTTTAAAATATAATTATCATCATGAAATCCCCTATGAAACTGTTTTCTTTAATGGGAGCTTTGTATTTAACGTGTTTCACTACTTAACAGTTTCATCTTATGTGAATATTTAAGTCAAATCTTGTGGGATTTCCCCCATTTTGTTACAAGTTGCAACATACTGGCAATTGTAGAGGAGGGAAGACAACCTGATCCCCTCCTTCCACCTTGCTTGAGACGCGTCTCTTGTTCACCACAGTGTGCCAGCGGAGGTGCCTTGGGAGCTTCTGAGATTTTCTTCCTTCGCCACCCTTGTTGCTGAGGAGTGCTGGGATCACAGACACAGGGACTGTATCACCTTTATGTGGGCTCTGAGAATCTGAACTCAGCTCCTCATGTCTGTGTAGCAAATTCTTTACCCATTCACAGAACCCCCTCTCCAGCCTATGATTCAAGATTTAACCCCAAATCTGCCTACCTTCAAATCCATTGCCATCTCTAGTGGTATTCTATCTTTTGTCTCCTCCTTACCTACTGGGATTTCAGAGTCTCCCTAGCAAAGACAGGTCTGTATTGCTCTTCTTGAGTGGGCACATCTTACTTGCGGGATCTATTTCCATGACTGACTGTTCTCAAGGGCTTTGCTAGACGAGTGTTTCTCACCTCACATGAGGACAGGTTGTCTTATGTAGGGTATGCCGTGTGTCTCCTGTTAAAGGACTATCACATGCGTGGCTTGGGCAATATGACATGTAAGAGCAGCATTTAGTTGGAAGGCTGTCTCAGGTCAGATGTTTATAAGGTAACCTTCATGGTTTAGAACTCATATAGGGTCTCAGCCTTGCTATTGGGGAGCGTCAGTCACTAGCTATGGTCAGTCAAATGACATTCCCCCATGTGAAAACTTCCTTTTCCTTTCCTCTGACTTCCCACCCTTCCTCTCTTCCGGGATGGAACTCAGGGCCTCAAACGTGCTAGGCAAGCCCTAACTCATAAACGTGTGTTGCACAGTTCTTATGACCACAGTAGTCTTTTTCTAAACTCTATTTTCTCAGAACCAGGAGAAAGTACAGAAGAGGTTTTGGACACTTTGGTCAGATGGACTGGAAAAAGCTTTGGAAATCACTGGATTTCCAAAGCACTTGTTAAGACAGGGAGATGCTGCATGCCAGAGAGCTGAGTTTGTGGAAGCCAGTGGGTGATACAGAACACAGGCAGAGAGCCAGCATGTGGAATGTGGCAGAGCAGAGAACAGAAGCCCTCAGCATGGCTCCGATGGCCCCTGTGAACGGCAGAGCCGTTCACAAGGCTCACTTCAGATGGTCTTTCTTTGCTTCTTAAGCATAACCCCTCCACACAGTTTGCCTTCTCAGCCTCTGGTGGCCTTTGCAGCTGCTGTATCTGTCCTGTGGAACCTTTCTCTTGGTGGCATGTCATGTCATTTTGACTTCATCTCTGCAGTTGAGGCCACTGTGCTGCCTTGCCCATAGGAAGTGTGTAGTGAGTTCTGTTCTTCATGTCCAAGATTACTTCCAACAGCGGGGGTAGGGATGGGGAGGCTTGACAGTGTTGACAGTGGAGAAGTCAGTCCCTGTGCAGGCAACTTTCCCTCTGTTCAGTTCCCTAGGGACGACATTTATTAAGTGACTGATAATAACTTGAGTTTTGAGCTCTTACTGTATGCTGATTGCTTTTTGCAAATTCTTTAATCCTTACAACTACCAGAAAGTTAGGTTTTGTTATTCAGGCTTGATGACCCTTTGGCCCAGAAAAGCAAGTGTTCTACTATGGAGTTATTCCACTAGTGTTCATCCCTGCCCTCTGGAATGTGCTGTGTGGGGCTAAAGGGCTCAAGTGTGACAGTAATGGTTAAGGGTCCCTTCCAATTTGCGAAGTGGCAAGTCTCAGATTTGTTTCTTTGGAAGACAAGCTACTGTTCCATGTTACTCATTAGAATTTTCCCATGACAGAGGCTTTGTTAAGCAACAAAGCCCTAGGAACTGTATTACAAGACCCTGGTGGTACTGTGTGCATGTACGTATATGCACGTGTCTGGCAACAACTTTTGGACCATTATGGAGAGAAACAGGAAAAGAAAATCTTTTCCCTGAAACCAAAATCTGGATGGGTTGCTAAACACAGAGATTTAACCATTAGGTTATATGTTTTTACTTGTTTGTAGCCTCTACAAATGTGCTTTCTATTCTGTTACTACCAAGCAATGAGGGAGAAAGAGATGCTTCTGAAACATAGATATGAGGTCTCATTCCATCACTGAACATCTTCCCTGGTCCCCTTTTGCCCTCACAGTGATAGATCAACTGGCCACTCTTTTCTCCTGCGTTTGCCCCAGTCAGGGAGAGCTCTAGGTTATTCCATGCAGGTATGCACTTCTCTTTTCTGGGCCTTTTGGGTTATAGATAGATTTTACTTTCTCTACATCCCTTTACTCCCACTTGGCTTACCTGGGGGTTTAGGCAGATCAAGTCTGTCCTGGGTCTGTTGCTCTGCTGTGTTTTATGTTTCTGTCTCCCAGCTAGACTGCTTACTTCTTGAACCACTCATCTTGGCTCCATCACTTCTGTCTCTACTCAGTGCCTTGCACACAGTAAAGAGCTCAATTAATAGAGAGAAAACAATGAGTGTTTCTCTCAGGTTTGTGTAGTGATTACCACTTTGTTGAATGACTCCTGAGTGCATTATGTAGCTTATCATTAACTATCATGATATATCTAGGTGCACAGAGGTATTGCTAGTTACATTATAGAGATGCAAAGCTTGGGGCTCTGTTAGGTTAAGAAATGTTTCACACACATGCACACACATGCACACTCACTCTGGAGAGGGATAATTTGGATTTATGTGAGAACCAACTAGGAAATGTTTATTGATTCAGTAAAGGCCCTATCGTTTTGAATGGGTCTGTCAGGATTTATTAAATGCTGTCAGGAGTTGACATCCTTATTAGATGGAGTTCGCCTTTTGTGGGAGACACAGGGCTGATGGATGGGGGCATGTGATGGTGGGAATTATGTTATAAGGGATCTCTTCAGTGTCTTCTTGGTCATATGAGTTTTATTTGCCCACTAGGACATGACCAAGGCTCTGAGTGGTCAGAGAAAACATCTCCTATGTTTTTTCTCATGAATAGGACACTCTGTGTTCTGGATTGCTGCTAACGAGAGCTAGCACGTGGTGTCTTTTTTTCTTTTCTAACATTGAACCAGTAGGCTTTTTCATTTTGGGGTGGTCAAGGGGAAGATTTCTGTGCCATGGAAAACACCACCTCCTATCTCAAACTTGAGAAAGTTTGTTTTGAATTACAAGAGTAATTTTTCTTTTTTAAGTGAAGCCCTGGCTGAATTTGAACTCATTATGTAGACCAGGTAGGCCTGGAACTCAGAGATCTGCCTGCCCTTGCCGGATTAAAGGTGTGTGTTACTATGCTCAGATAGCCAGGCAGTGGTGGCACACACCTTTAATCCCAGCACTTGGGAGGCAGAGACAGGTGGATTTCTGAGTTTGAGGCCAGCCTGGTCTACAGAGTGAGTTCCAGGATAGCGAGGGCTACACAGAGAAACCCTGTCTTGAAAAACCAAAAAAAAAAAAAAAAA
>JADRCD010200497.1:0-22311 GCA_019843815.1 Montemys delectorum | reverse complement strand
AAAAAAAAAATAGCTCAAGAGAAGCCAGACATCAGGGTGGGAATACAAAACCCTGGGTTCTATCTTCAGCACTGCATAAAACAGATATGAAATCAAAGGCAGGAGGATTGGGAGTTCAGGGTCATCCTCAGCTGTGTAGCAAGTTGGATGCCAGCCTGGGCTACTTGCCTCAAAAGCAAAACAAACAATGATCCAATAACAGAAGTTGTTTATTGGGAATTTGGTGGCAACAGGGGAGTAGAGGAAGGGAAAGATTGTTCTAGACCCTTCTATATATTTTAAGTTTTATACATGGAAACATTTCATTTATCTCACACACTTAAACCTTTAAAAATTAACACTTTGAAAATTAAGTTGAGAAGAGAAGTAAAAGAGGCTCAGAGAGGGCTAGAATTTCTGGGCATCACACAGTAGCAGGGAGGTTAGATCAGCATCCCTTCTGTAGCTCACTGAGTCAACTTGGCGATCTTCCTATGCTGCCAGGGCTTTGCTTAGAAGAGACTGTTCTGAACTCTCCCTACCTTTTAAACTAGTGAGCTGGTATGTTTTTACCAGCTGAAGGGATTAATTGGGTTCTCTGTGGCTCCTGCAGTCCCACCTCCTTCCCCTGTTTCAATGGCTGCAGCCTGGAAGCCAGACCTGCTTTCTGCAGGACCCTTGGCTTCAAGATCTACCTCTGAGTCGATTTGCTGGTTCTCTCATGTTGGCTCCACCGATTACTGTTTCTAAGCTTGGCAGCTGCCTCAGGCCAGGTGCGGCTACCCAGTGCTGTCGGACAGAATTCCAGTAACTTCCAGGTTTCTTCACGGCTTCACCTTCCTTCACTGGTGCCAGGAAAAATAATGATTTTTTTTTTTTTTTTTTTTTTTGGCTACAGCAAGCAGGATGACAAACTTGGGGCCTTTGTGGAGCGGGGCAGGCACAGATGCATTTAAATGACATTTCACTTTTCTTGAAGATTAGAAAGGGAGAGAGCTGGATCTCGTGTGGGGCCTGGGGCCTGGTAATTAGTTCTTTCTCCGTGTCCCTGGCTCCTCAGCACAGTGGTTCATCAAGACATCTGGGGGGAGGATGCGTTGCTTCCTAAACCAAGATAAATTAGAACTGTCACCTTTCTTAGACCCAAGGAGAGATGTGGACATCTGAGAATTAGCCAGTTGCTTGAGATTCCCTAGGGTGGGTAGACCAGCATGGAGTAGCTTCAGGAACTGTGGTCTGAGCATGGGATGGTAAACTTATACAAAAAGGTACAAATGTAATGGGACCTTGTCTGTGCCACTCACAATCCAAGTCCCCTCCTGCCCCCCCAGGCTCCACCATTCCTAAAGGGACATTGTCTCACCAGGGTCCCAGGGTCCTGAGCTGTTTTTCCTAGATGGTTGGGGTGATGGGGTAAGCCATTTCTCTTGATCCTGACCCCCAGGCCTGTGTTTATTCTGGAAATTAGATTGTGTATAGCAGTAACCCCTAGGGTTACTGACTATGTAAGTATGTAAGGTATATTAGGTATGTGCTCATATGGGTGTGTGCATGTGTGTGTGTGTGCATGCCTAGGGAGGCTTCGGGTTGACTATGGATGTCTTTCTCTGATACCATCCACTTTACTTAACTTTTTAAAGTATTTTATGTGTTATGGGAGTTTTGCCTGCCTGTGTACCTTGTGCCCGCAGAGGCCAGAAGAGGGCATAACTCCTTGGAATTGGAGTTACAGATGGCTGCGAGCTGCCACGTGGGTGCCGGGTATCGAACCTGGGTCCCCTGGAAGAGAAACAAGTACTCTTAGCTGCTGAGATGCTTTTCAGCCTTGTTTTTTTTGAGACAGGGTCTCTCCCCAAACCCGAGCCTTGTTGCCTGGCTAGACTGGCTGGCGGAGAGCTCTGCAGGTCTTCCTGTCCCCAGGGTCAGGCTCTGCAGATCTTCCTGTCCCCAGGGTCAGCCTTTGCAGGTCTTCCTGTCCCCAGGGTCAGGCTGTCTCTGCCTCTTCTTGAAGATGGGACTTCCAGACTCTGCTGCCGTTCCTGGCTTTGACACTGAACTCAGCTCTTCCTATTTCCGGGGCAAACATTTAACCCGCTGAGCTCTCTCCGCATCCTGGATCCCTCTTCTTGAACTTCTTATGGTAACTTGCCCAAGGGGAGCCTAATCGTGTTCTGGTCACTTGCTTTGGGATGGAAGGACATGGAACAGACATCTGCCAGTGAGGAAAAGCAACCAGCCGAGGGCTGGCCACCAGCATTCTACCATAACCTTAGCTGGTCACGTTCCATGCAGTGGCATTTTAGCCCACGATTGTCTGCATGCACGTGGGACAGTGGCCCCACTCACTTGCCATTTCAGTTTGGGTAGACACACTCTGTGAGAATCCTGTAAGGACATGTATCCCAGGATGAACGTATATCATGATACAAGGCACAACTGGGAAATAGAGTAAATATTTATTTATTTTTACTTTTCATTTTTTTAAAAAAAGATTTATTTATTTATTATATATAAGTGCACTGTAGCTGTCTTCAGACACCCCAGAAGAGGCCGTCAGATCTCATTCCGGGTGGTTGTGAGCCGCCATGTGGTTGCTGGGATGTGAACTCAGGAACTTTGGAAGAGGAGTCAGGGCTCTTAACCGCTGAGCCATCTCTCCAGCCCCTCGAGTAAATATTTAAAAATGCATACGTGGAGGCGGGAGGGGTGACGCTGTAGGTAACAGTGCTTTGGAGCAGGCAACTATGATGACCGGAGTTCAAAGTCTCAGCAACCAAGGAGAAAAAAAATCTGCGTGTGGCCATGCGTATCTGTAGTACGATTGCTGAGGGTTCGTAGGGAGACAGGAAGCTAGCTGGGGTTTGCTAGCTGCCAGTTTAGCTCCAGGGTCAGTGAGAGATCCTTTATCAAGGGAATAAGGTGACGCTAGAGCCTGACTCCATACTGAGTTCCTGTTCCATTCAGCCTGGTTTCCTCAGCTCCCTTTGCACATCCTGTATAGACTGATCTGAGGTGCTATCCCCTGCATCACCCTACCTCAAGGTTCAGGGACGGTCTCTTGTTTTCCATCGATTGATAGGCCTGGGTGGCTCTGCCTCCCTGGCTTTGATGGACAGACTGTATCCTTTTTCAGTGCTGGGCCTGCGCACTCAGTCCCGTCCTTTGTGGATTTCTGGGGCCTAGCCCACGGTGGGTGTTAACATGGCTCTCAGGACTGACGGATGGAAACACTCTGCCTCATCCCAGGTGGCCCCTTGCCAGTGTGTGCCCTCGGTTCCTGGGTGAGAGTGCTTAGTCAGTGCCAAGCCTCTTCCGCTGCCCAGGCATCTCAGAGGCCACGCTTTGTTGCTGGAGGACTGTGGTGTGGTTGTTTCCTTGAGCTTGGAACATCCCCGTCTCAGATCAGAACAGTTGTGCTTCCGCAGTTAGGTGGAGGGAGGAGGTGCCCGGCTCCCGAGATGTGCAGAAGGCTCCTCAGATGTGCAGTAGAGGCCACTCTACTCCAGAGCTTACAAACGAGGTGAGCAACACATGACATGGGACTTCAGGTGGCACAGCTGCCTTGGCGTTCCCCATGCTTCTCTAAAGAATGGTAGTAAACTCATCTAATAAATAGAATCTCTCTTTGGTCAGTTGGTACGGTGTGGTCCGCGCTATTTTCCCGCCGGCAGGAATACACGGACACACACACACAGGATCCTTCTGCAGCAAACCTTTATTACCATGTGGTGAGGAGAGAGCGAGCCCTGGAGAATGCACTGCTTATATACACCCTGGAGCGGCGGGTTCATCTCTGATTGGCTGTTTGCTCATTACCTCATGAGACGCCTCGGGATAGGCTGTGACTTGGCACTTTTGGCCCTAGCACATGCGCAGATGGGCTGAGACTTAGCGCGCTCTGGCCCTAGGCACATGCGCAGACTACGTGTTAAGGGGAGAAGAAACCGGATGCCAGCACCATCTTGTAATGGAGGCTGCTGGCTCGGGTGCGGCTCTCTACAGTACTCTCTTGGTGTGGGCCAAATAGATGTTTCTTTACATCTCTCTGGGAAGTACCCAACAGGGACCTAAAAATGACTTGCCTTCAAAACACTGATACCATGGGATCAACAGGAGACTACAGAGGGAGGGAGGGAATCCAGCATCCAGTAGGTAATCTCCGCGTGCGATGGGACACTGCCTTCTGGTGGTTGTCAGGGGTTATTGCAAGCCCATCCTCTGGAGCTGCTGTCTCTCTCCCTCTGTCTCTGTCTGTCTGTGTCTGTCTGTCTGTGTCTGTCTCTCTGTCTCTCTCTCTCTCTTTCTCTCAGTCTGTCTTTGGTTCAGATCTTCTCTGATGACTCTTTTCTTCAACTGAACCACAAGCCAAATCTGTTCCCTGGTGTGCAAAACAAACCCAGAGAATGTTAAAAGCCAAACTATTGGAGTTTCATAAACTTCACATTTAGGACTCCCCCCCCCCCCGCCTTACTCTGACTTTAAGACAACTGTTGAGAATTTAGAGAATATAGAAACTGGGGAGGCAGCTCAGTAGAAACGAGCCCTGGCTGCCCTTGCAGAGCATGAAAGCTTGGTGTCCAGCATCCACACACATGGCTGCTCACTGACATCTGTAACGCCAGCTCCAGGGGGTCAGACACCCTCTTCTGGTCTCTGTAGGCATCTGCAGGCCTGTTCTATGCACACACACACACACACACACACACACACACACACACACAGACACACAGACACATTCACACTCCAGCAATGATTTTTTTTTAATCCTGAAGGTTCACACATCTTTTTTCTTGTTCTACCTATTTTGACCATGTTTCTGTTTTTAAATGCTCTTTAGGTATGGTTTTTGAAGGCCGCGTAGTACTTCATCTTAAGGGCACACTTTGGTCCTCTATTTTTGAACATCTAGGCCATTTCTGGGTTCCAATGCCTTAGGTGTGTTGCAGTGAAATTTCTTATTCTTTCTTACAAATTCTGAGGTTAGGAGTCTAATTCTTTGGGCTAAGGATATGAATACTTTTCAATGTTTTGATTCCTGTTGCCAAATTAACGTTCAGAAAGATTATCTGTTGACATCCCCTCCAACAATATGCAAGTGATTTTTCTTTGCACTTTCAGTAGTAGTAATTATTATAATCTCAAAAAGTCAAGTTGATAGTTCCTAATTATCCTTGACTTTCTGTGGCTGTGAAGGAAGCTCTGGCTGGCTCGTGAGGAAGGCAGCACACTCCTCCTCACCAAAGTGCTTACCTGGCGCTCAGATGTAGAAAGGATGCGTTACAGCCTAGGGAAGAGGAAGGCTTGGGTACCATGGTCACGACACCTGTTTGCACTTGACATTTCATCTGAGCATCTCCACACATCAGTAAGAGTCCCCTGCACACGCAATGCCACCACCAGGTTCCTGAACTCTTCTTTATAGACATTCACTGTCATGTGTCTCTACTGAGAGAGCCCCATAAAACTCCATCTTTCTCTATAGTTTGTTGCCCTAGAGTAATGGCTATCCTATTAGCTCTGACTATCAACTGGACACTGCCTACAGTCACCCGGAAGAAAGGAATTGGCTTGTGGGCAAGTCTGTAAGGGATTGTGTTAGTGGATGCAGGAGAGCCTGGCCCACTGTGGGTGGCACCATCCCCAGGCAGGTGGCCTTGGGCTGTATAAGGAAGCTAGCTGAGCATGAGCCTATTAACCAGCCTGCAAGCAGTGTTCTTCATGGTTTCAGTTTTACGCTTTTGCTTGAGTTCCCCACCTTGGCTTTCCTCCATGATGAACTGCAACTTAGAATTGTGAATTGAAATAAACCTGTTAAACATATCACCCTCTGAAGTGGCTTTTGGTTAGGGTGTTGTTATTATAGCTACAGAGTGAAAGAAACACAGTGTCTTAGTTCCCTTTCTGTTGCTATGACAAAACATTCCAATAAGAGAGACACAGAGGAGATGTGGTTTATTTGAGCTCACGTTTCCCAGGTACGATCGCTCCATCATTGTGACAATGTGAAGGCAGGACTTGACGTGGCTGGTTACATCACATCCACAGTCAAGGGCAGAGAGTAAATGAATGAATGCTGATATGTTTACATTCAGTTCACTTTCTGCCCTTTTATACACGGGGGGACTCAAACCCCAACCTCCCACATCAGTTAACTTAAGACAGTCCCCCACAGTCATTCCCAGACACTACCCTTTTTTAGACACCCCTCTTGGCAACTCCCTTTCCAGGTGACTCTAGTTGTGTCAAATGATAACCATCCTAGACTGAATACCTAGTAACTGAGTCTGGAGTAACTTTAAACCCCAGCCCTACATCCTTTGGTGATACTGTGTTTAGATATGCCCCTCACAGGCTTGGGTGTTTGAACAAGTGGTTTCCAGCAGGTGGCACTGTTTTAGAAGGCTGTGGGACCTTTAGAAGTGGATCCTTCCTGGAGGAAGTGAGTCATTGGGTGCGTGCTGCTCCCTGGTTGCAGGCCCAGTGTCACCACCCATCTCAGCTCCTGCTAGCACGCCTTTCCTACCACGATGGACTGTATCCCCTCAAACTAGGAGCCAGCTTTCTTGAGCATGAATTAGTTAAGATCAGTGAAGGGATGGAGACAGAGATTTATGGAGGGCTCGAGGGCCTTTAGCTTTTGTAATCATAGCAGTGAGACTTAAGATCCAACAGGTGGCAGTTGCTGGTAGCGCATATGGGGCAGGGAGGTGACTGAGGTCATCCCTCTGCTCTCAGGAGCAATTAGCCATCAGCTACATTTCTCCACCTTGGCTTCCCCTGGGTTGACTTATGATTTATTATTATTAATTATTTTGCCTTAGCCAGGTGGTGGTGGTGCATGCCTTTAACCCCAGTACTTGGGAGGCAGAGGCAGGCAGATTTCTGAGTTCAAGACCAGCCTGGTCTACAGAGTGAGTTCCAGGACAGCCAGGGCTATACAGAGAAACCCTGTCTTGAAAAAAAAAAAAACCAAAAAAAATTTTTTTTTTTTGCCTCATTTGAAGTATTCCCCTGTTATTAATATTTTTATTTAGGGGGCTGCAGAGATGGCTCAGATGGTTAGGAATGCTTGTTGCTTTTGTAGAGGATCTGATTTTCTTTTCTTTGGTAGGTAACTCACAACTGTCTGTAATTCCAGCTCCAGGGGATCTGATGCCCTCTTCTGGCTTCTGCTTGCTCCAGGCGTTCAAGTGGTACACAGACATACATGTGGGCAAAACACTCATACATATTAAGGAAAAAAAAAAAAAGGTGTGTGTGTGTGCTGGAGAGATGGCTCAGTGGTTTAGAGCACTGGCTGTTTCTAGAGGTCCTGAGTTCAATACCTAGCAACCACAAGATGCTTCACAATCATCTGTAATGGGATCCAATGCCCTCTTCTGGTGTGCACTCATAAATAAATAAATAAATAGGAAAAAATCTTAATTTAAAAAATGTATTTAAAAATAGAGTCATGACATCATCCTAACTACTCAGGAGGCCGAGGCAGGGGGATCATAAATTCAAGACTAGCACGGACAACTTAGGGAGGAGCATGGACTTCACAATGAGTGTGAAAAGTGCTTGTCTAGCTCGTGCAAAGCTCTGGTTCCATCTCCAGCATCCCCGACCTGCTTTGACTTAAATACATTTTTTTTTTTTATTTTAAAAGCAGACTAATACCATAAATATCAACCAGTGCTACAACGTAGCCAGAAACTTTCAAGATAAAGCCAATTGTAGCAAGCCTACTACCTCCCTCAGCCCAGCTCAGTTCTGGCTCTGTTGCTTGCAATATTCAGCCTCTGCTTTGTAGCTCCAGGATGGGGGAGGGCGAAGAAGAGTAGGACCGCTCTGACTGCGGGATTTGCTATGTTCTTTATCCTTTGCTATGTTCTATATCCTGTGTCCACATCGATTGGGATCTGGATTCATCAGTCAAGGACAGATCTGGGAAGGCTTGTGTTGGTGAGGGACCCACTTGGATAGACACAGATGGGTTGAGTATAAGCCCTCAGCCGTTCCTGGAGCAGAGTACATTGATAAACTGAGCCTGGAGTCATAGGTATGCCATCCTAGCTATATGGGAGGCAGAGGTGTATGTCAGGGGATCACAAGTTTAAGGCTCATTTGGGTTTTAGAGAGAGTTCAAGGCCAGTCTAGGGAACTTAGGGAGTCCCTTCTGGAAATAAAGACAAGGTAGAGGAGAATGTGGCTCAGTGATAGAGCACTTGCCTCGCATGCAGGAGTTCCTGGGTTCAACCAAATATCATGCGCGCGTGCGCGCGCGCACACACACACACACACACACACACACACACACACACGCACACACACACATGCACATGAACAGGTGGGCTTGTTCCCTCACCTTTGGTCAGAGTCAGTTGGAAGTGCATATGTCCCTGGGGTGTCACCCTGGCTGTCAGTGGTTGCCCAGTGGCTTCTGTTTCTTGGGAGATGTCGGTCATTCAAGCTCCCATGAGCTATCAAAATGAAAAAAAAAAATTGGGTTGGCACCACATCCAGGTGGCATGTGGTGGCGTGTGCAGTTGGATTATTTTTATTTATGATCTCTGAGTCACTCCCGTCTCCATGGTGATGGGTGTGCTGAAGGCGGAGGGAGTGAGTGAGTCCCTGCATTAGTAAATGACCCAGCGACGAGGAGAAAGCCCCCAAACACATTAAGAATTAATTGAGCACCACAGCCCTGCCGGACCGGTCATCACCCTCCCTGCCACTGCTGACGGGGTGCTTCCATTTCTAGAATGTTCTAAACAGACTTCGGCTTCTCTGTTTGAATTTGAATGTCCTTCTTATCTCAAATACAGCCAGATGCAGAGGGTCAGGGAGGGCCACCTGGACAGCTGGGAGATGCTCATCACTATACAATGTTGCAGACTGCTCTGCCTGATGCTGATTTGTGCATGGATGTCCATATAAATGCATAGTTTAATCTTACTTGCTTAAATAGATACAAAACACTCTTTATACCAGGAATGCAACTATATTAGGAGCGCCAGGTACTGTGTCTCCTTAGGAAAGAAAAAAAGAAGGCAGCTGAGATAGCATGCACCTTTACTCTCAGAACTCAGGAGGTATAGGCAGGTGGCCCTCTATGTGTTCAAGGCCAACCTGATCTACATAGCAAGTTCCAGGCCAGCCTGGACCTGCAGTCACTCTGTAAGTAAGACTCTGGTATTTGATGATAAGAGGGTGACATGTATATGGTGACCACTGTGTGTTCCCTTTCCCTTAGCATAACCTTTAATAATGTCCCGTTCTCCAAAGATGGCTCCATTTGGATGATTGCTGTGTATTTTCTCCTCTTTTAAGCCCTCTCTGTGCCCAACCTCATTCTTTCTCTTAGAAAGAGACCTTTAATCACCAAAACTGGACACTATTGTGGATGCCAGCAAGTGCTGGCTGACAGGAGCCTGATATAGCTGTCTCCTGAGAGGCTCTGACAGTGCCTGACTAATACAAAGAAAAGTAGAGGCTCACAGCCATCCATTGGACTGAGCACAGGGTCCCCAATGAAGGAGCTAGAAAAAGGACCCAAGGAGCTGAAGGAGTTTCCAGCCCCTTAGGATGAACAACAATATGAACTAACTAGTACCCTCAGAGCTCCCAGGGACTAAACCACCAACCAAAGAGTACTCATGGTGGGACTCAGGGCTCCGTTTGCATATGGAGCAGAGGATGGCCTAGATGGTCATCAGTGGGAGGAGAGGCCCTTGGCCCTGTGAAAGCTCTATGCCCTGTGTAGAGGAATGCCAGGGCCAGGAAGCAGGAGAGGGTGGGTTTGTGAGCAGGGGGAGAGGGGAGGGAACAGGTCCCCCCCCAGGGGAAACCGGGAAAGGAGATATTATTTTAAATGTAAATAAAGAAAATATCTAAGAAAGAAAGAAAGACAGAAAGAAAGAAAGGGAAGAGAGAAATGAAGAAAGGGACCCTTTGTCTTAGTTAGGGTTTTCATTGATGTAAAGAGTCACCATGACCAAGGTAATTCTTATAAAGGACAACATTTAATTGAGGCTGGCTTACAGGTTCTGAGGTTCAGTCCATTATCAAGGCGGGAGCACGGCAGTGTCCAGGTAGGCATGATGCTGGAGGAGCTGAGAGGTCTACCTCTTGTTCCAAAGGCAAACAGGAGAGGACTGGCTCCCAGGCAGCTAGGAGGAGGGTCTCAAAGCCCATGCTCAAAGTGACACACTTCCTCTAATGAGGCCACACCTACTCCAACAAGGCCACGCCTCCTAATAGTGCCACCCCCTGGGCCAAGCATATTCAAACCATCACACTCTCTCTAAGTCTCATTCTTTTGCTGTTCTGGATTCTTGTCCCTGAGTTGGTCTCATCTCTCTGTGAACTGTGCGTCTGTGGGTTGTGAACTCAGCATCCTTTCTGAAGTTCTCTATATGGTGGTAGAGTGATGGCATACAGCTGGCGCCAGTCTCCAGGATTCACTTTGTGGCTATACAGTTGGTGACAACCTCTGGAATTCATATTATAAGTATACAGCTGGTGCCAGCTGACGTCGTTGCCTCCATCTGCCTGTCTTTGTGGGAACTGGCCAAGGTCCTGGCGGAAAAGAAAAGAAGGAATCCCCTTTTGGGTGCCCGGAGAACACAGTGCCCCGTGCATTTCCACGTGCCACGCCCACCAGCTTGGGGCTTGAGTTGGCATTGCCTCCTCCCCAGACCATAGCCCACTCATAGGATTCATTTGTGAGTCTTTTTTTTTTGTTGTTGCTTATATTTATTTGT
Source organism: Montemys delectorum (assembly GCA_019843815.1). NCBI lineage: Eukaryota > Metazoa > Chordata > Mammalia > Rodentia > Muridae > Montemys > Montemys delectorum. Next base: position 11,584 of record JADRCD010200497.1, on the reverse strand, counting down.
GTGTGTGTCTGTGTGCCTTTTTGTATGTGCACAGGTGTGCATGCACCTGTGTGCCTCTGTGTACATGTGTGTATGTGTGTGTGTGTGTGTGTGTGTGTCACTTTTAGAAGTCATTGTCAAGTGGTCTCCTTAACCGCCCTCAACTATGTTCTTACAGGCAGGGTCTCTCTCTCTGGTCCTCTAGCTCGTGGTTTTGGCTTGGCTAGCTGGCCACCGACCCCCAGGGATCCTCCCGACTCTCCCTCCCCGTGCTGAGGTTACCGATGCACATCACCTTTCCCGTCTGTGTTCAGGGGCTCAAACACAAGAGGTCCTCATGCTGCCTGGGCCATCTTCCCAATTCTAGCCTTTTTTTAAAATTTATCTTTGTTTAGCATCTTGCTTAAGCTGAGCTCTGCTTACAGATCCTCCTTTGGCAGGTTCCCTGAGGCCCTGCAGTGCCACACCTGGAGTATATGCTGTTGAAGAGAAAGGAGCAGAGCGGATCTGAGAGACAAAGGGGCCATGGTGGGGTAGATCCCCTGGGGTTACTAAGGAGATGTTCTTTGCCTGTGGAAGGTGTGGAAGCTTTCCTAGATGAAGTTACTCTGAATTGGGGGAATGAGTGGGAGTGGAGCAGATGTTAACCCGGCTTCCTAGCTTCAGGGATTGCCTGTTATTTTGAATCCTTTGGATTAAAAAAAAATTTTTTTTTTTTTTTAAGAAAAATGTCAATGAAATTGACAAATGAGAACCAGCTGCTGGCGGGGACCACTAGGCGCTTGTTCTTTTCTTTGAGCATGTAGTCTATGTTGCCTAGATGTTTGAATAAAATCTTAAAAAAAAAAAAAATAGAAAAAAGCAACACCAGCTTGGTGAGGTAGATTTTGAGGAAGAGAATCGAGTTGGGAAAGGCCCCAGGGTGTGAATCACACTGCAAGTGTCCCAGGCTGTCCTGAATTTCCCTGAGGACATCCATGTTTAGGGCCTACACTCTATCTCCAGGCCTCGACAGTTGAAATGGAAGAAAGCCAGGGTCTTTTTTTTTTTTTTAGTTTTTTTTTTTTTTGGTTTTTCAAGACAGGCTTTTTCTATATAGCTCTGGCTGTCCTGGAACTCACTCTGTAGACCAGGCTGGCCTCAAACTCAGAAATCCGCCTGCCTCTGCCTCCCAAGTGCTGGGATTAAAGGCGTGCGCCACCACCGCCCGGCTAAAAAAAGACAAACCTTTAGAGTAGGGCCTTGTCCACTATTGTGGTGTTGTTATGTAGAGGTGACACCAAAGTCTGGAGTGCTGTCTACTTCAGCTAGGGCCGCTAGCAGGAAGGGCGGAAGTGTGGGGCGGTGATGAGTCTAGCATTCTAGTACGGGAACACCCCTGCTGGTAGCTGGATTTTCTACTTTCAGGCCCCAGAACTGAGGGATAGTGGAACGGCTGCCCTACGTCAATCTTGTCCGATGTCACTCTTGCCTGTCCTTGCCATATCATAGCTCTTCTTCCCTTCCTCTCCATCCTCCCCTTCCTCCTCCTCCTCTTCCTTCTTCTTCATCATGCAGGGGATGGAAGTCAGGCCTTCACACATGCTAGGCAAGCCTCTACCGCTGAGTTACACCCCTAGCACTCTTTTTTACTTTTTATGTTGAGAAGTTACCCAGGCTAGACGTGAACGCACTCTGTAGTCCAGGCAGCCCTTGAACTTGCTATCCTCTACCCTTCTGCTTTCTGAAGTACCTGGGGTACCTGCGGGTCTTAGCCTTTTATTGCTCTGAAGAGGCACTGTGGCCAAGGCAACATATATACATATAGACATTTAATCGGGGCTGGCTTACAGTTTTAGAGGTTCAGTCCATTATCATCATGGTGGGAAGCAGGGCAGCCTGCAGGCAGGCAGGGTGCAGGAGGAGCTTCGAGTTCTACATCTTGCTCCATAGGCAGCAGAAGGGGACTGTACTCACACGGGTAGTCAGTCAGGAGGAGACTCTTCCACACTGGATAGAGCTTCAGCACTAGGAGACCTCCATGCCCATCCCCATAGTGGCACGCTTCTTTTGGCAAGGCCACACCCACTCCAAAAGGCCACGCCCATTCAACAAGGCCACGCCTCCCAATAGTACCATTTCGTGTGGGCCTAGCATTCAAACACGTGAGTCTATGGGGGCCAAACCTATCCAAGTCACCACACTGCACCTCCATGCCTGATCTATATAGACTGATTTCATCCCCTCAGTCGGCTGGTCTGACTGAGGTAGAGGTCACTTTGACAGATGAAAGGGACTAATGCACAAAGACCTATGTGAGAGTGTCTGGGCTGCTTGAAACCTCAGACTGGGGCCTGGAGCCTTCTTGGAAACCATAGTAACCTGAAATATAGCAGGTAGATTCACTTTAAAAATTAAATATTTTTATTTGTTTAGGTTTCTTTACTTTTATTTTATGTATGGGTGTTTTGGCAACTTGAATGTCTGTGCACCGCACAGGTGCCCAGAGCCCGTGGAGACCAGGAGGAAGGTATGGTATTCCCTGGACTTGCAGTTACAGATGGTTGTGAGCCACCGTGTGGGTGCTGGGAATTGAACCCAGGTTCTCTGGAAGAGCAGCTAGCGCTCTTAAACGCTGAGCCATCTCTCCAGCTCGGTGTCTACTAACCACAAAGGAATTGGAGTTTCCATAGTCCAGCCGTCCCAAGCTGTCTAGGTCCTTCTTCGCTCCACCTCAGGGCTACAGGACAGAGGCGTCTCCATACCCCTGACCAGAGGCTGTATCGGCCGCTTGGATGGGCCCCTGGGCAGACAGCTGCTACATCGTTTGTCAGAAAGATCACGTGGCTTCCACTAGGAAGTCAGGGAGTGGCTTTTCTGCCAGAGAGCCTGAGGAGGCTGAGGACTAGGCGAGGGTGCCCTTTGGAGGGTTGGGCCAACAGTTTCCACTACCTTGTTGCTGATGGGGGTGGGGGTGGGGGGGAGGATAGGGGAGGGGAGCCCAGCAGGTGTGTGTGCGCGCGCGTGTGTGTGTGTGTGTGTGTGTGTGTGTGTGTGTGTGTGAATGTCTAAAGCAGAACAAGAAAAATAAATGTCCCGGACTCTCAAATCTTTTGAGAGCAAAAGAAGTGATTTCCATGACAACTGTTCAACTAGAGAGTAAGGCAGTTCTGTAAGTGGGAGGGAACACCGCAGGAGCCTTGCCACAGAGAACCCGGGGCATTTGGCCTTGAGGGTGGAGAGGGGAAAGAAAGTGTCTCCACAGGGGACCAGCCTCCTGAAGGGAAGGCTCCTGCCTTCCAGCCCCAGGAAAAGCGAGAGACTGCAGGGAGAGCGAGGAGTAGGAGGAGGACAGGAGGAGGCCGCAGGGGCAGGTGAGAGTGGTTCACCCTTGCGGAGGCCTACTCTGGGCAGCTAGCTAAGGCTGCAGGGAGGGAGTTTGGAGAGGATGTCCCATAGACATAAGATTCTGGAGAAAGTAAAATACAGCGCTTGGGAGGTAGAGGCAGGAGGATTAGAGAAGTTCAAGGTCACCCTCAGTGGTTTTGAAGTTAGCTTGGGCTACAAGAGAGCCTGTCTTAAAACCAAACAGTAAGGAGAAAATTAGCCCTGGGGAGGGGGCTGGAAGGAGCCCCAGATGGGAGTGGGGTGGGTGGGGATGGAGATGCCAGGCTTTGAAGTCTGTTAGAGATAGGGAGGAGAGCCCCCACACTGTCACTAAAGGACTGTGTGGCTTTAGATAAGTCCCTTGACCTCTCTGAGTCTCAGACCCCTCTTCTAGCACAAAGGGAGTCACCAGGAACTCCTGAGTAACACCTTGGGAGACTTCACAGGCGGCAAGTACTGGCTTCCAAGTAGGGAGTCTTGGATGACTCCTCCTTCTGCTCTCTCTCCTCTTCCCTTTCTTGCTGAGAGTGAGCATATTTCATCCTGAAAACCCCCAGAGTCCAGGAGAATCCGAACACCAGTGTCTCCCACTTTGGGCAGCGGCTGAATTCTTTAACATCTGGGTGCAGTTCCAGTTTGGTCATCTTTCCCATAAGCCCCTCCTCTCCCCCCTCCCCCCCTTTTAGACATAACAGGGAACTTGGCCCTTAAAGACTTGGATGTCACATGGGGGTGTGGTCACCCTTTCCCAAAAGCAGGTGCTGCTTCTTCAGGGAACCTTCCAGGTTAGATTTCGGGCAAGCTTTGCAGTCGTCAGGAGTGAAGCCATTGGGTACATTATATTCTAGAGAAATGTCTCCAGCGTTTGAAAGGTGAAGGGAAACCGGAGTCACCTCTGTGAGACTCGGGTCCCTGCTCTGTGCCTATTAGCTGGGGCATGGCCAGCAGATGCCCAGCTGTCCTTGACGAAGGACCAGACTGATAGGAACCCGGAAGATACAGAGGATGAATAGCTGGCCCTGTAAAGGCGTAATTACCGTGGCTGTCAGTCTCTGTAATGAAGCGACATTAGGGCCATATCCAGGCCATAAATTACTGGGGAAGGATGAGGGTGGATGGGCTGAGGCTGTCGGGTGTGCGTCTCGGCTCGTGCAGAATTCAGGAGCGCCCGTGGCCTCCCTGCCTTGGAGACGGGAGGGACGCAGGAGAGACAAGGTGTGTGGAAATAAGAGACTTGGGTGGTAAGGCCTGGGGAGGCGCTTTGAGCCTGAAGAGCATTCGCCTCTGACGAAAACTTCTAGGGTTCTATGACAGAATTTGTCCCAGATGGGAAACCAAGATTCTGGGAAGGGGGCGGGGTCTCCAGAACTTCTAGGTGAGGCAGCAACTTTGGCCGGGACTCAGACTTCCACCTCTTATTCATCCATGGGGGTTGTGGCCACTGCCCCCCTCCCCCCACGCGGGCCCACCAAGCCTTTGTACACCTCCAAATCCCCGCCTACCTGCCCTGTTCCCTAGAGATACGGTGCTCACGCATAGGAGCAGGCGAGCACGGTGTCCGTGTCCCGTAGGCGGGGCTTCGGTCTTGTTATTTTTGTGGTTGTTTCTTTTCTGAATAGACAGACATGGTCCAAACAGTCAGAAGGGATGAGCTGAGGGTTAGACTTGCTACAGAGAAGATGTGTATAATCCTGTGTCTCCTGGGAGGGTGGATGGGCTGGGCATCCTTGTTTCCAGTGAAGTAAGCCAGACTCAGGAAGGCAAGCACCCTGTGCTTAGAGGAAGGGTGGGCAGAACAGAGGGCGAATAAAGGACTAATGGGGTGCAGAAGTAGGGACCCCAGCTGAGGGAGGCCAGGAGGAATAATGGAGGGAGGGAATGGCCAGTGTGTATTATGATTATGTATTGAAGTACTACGGTCGAACCCCTACTTTGCACGGTTAATATACAAAAACAAAAAGAAAAAAACACAACAAAACAAAACCATGAGGCTCCCCCCCCCCCCCCCATCCCCCAGCATCCGTAGCCTCTAGTCTCTCCCCAGAGGAAGTCTGTAGCTGTCCTCCCAGAAGCTGTCTCTGCTTGCAGGTGTGGACTTCTGTTTGTTGATTCAGTTGCTTTCTCCGTGGTGGTGTCTGGCTGTGCCTTCCTTCGTGTGTGTTGTGCCTGGTGCTGTTGACTGCCGAAGGCACCCAGCACAACTGTGCGCACTGAGTAAGCCTCTCTGGAGCCTCGGGAGTTGTCTACTCTAGATGGCAGAGCCTCGGTTCTCCCCTCCTAAAGACCATGCTGCCTGCTACAGTGTAGACAAAGCCTGACTTGTTAGTCAGTGCCTGCTTAGAGACAGCTTGGATGATGATGGTGATGATGGTGATGATGATGATGATGATGGGGGGGCATGTGTGTGTGTGTGTGTGTGTGTGTGTGCCTGAGCCTGCTTGCTGTATGTGTACCTCTAGGCATGCAGTGCCCATGGAGGTCAGAAGAGAACATTGGATCCCCTGGAGCTGGAGTTACAGATGGTTGTGAGCCACTGTGTGGGTGCTGGGAATGAACCCTGGTTCTCTGGAAAAACAGCCAGTGCTCTTAGCCACTGAGCCACCTCTCTCCAGCCCATAATTCACCTTGGTTTCAAGATGGGATCTCTTAGGGCCTTTCAAGAGGCTAGACTGCCTGGCCACTGAGCCCTAGAGATGGATGTGTCTCCACCTCCCTCCATTCTGAAATTGTAAGATTGTACAACAATACCTGGCATTTTGAATGGGCTTTGAGGGGAAAAAAAGCAAAGTCCTCATGCTTGCAAACACCTTACTGAGAGAGGCATCTCCCCAGTTCCTTTTTCTTTCTTTGCTGGTGAAGGATGCTGCAAGACCTTTGACTATGTTCTCTTTAGCAGTTTTGCCAGACAATCTCTCACTCATCTTAGGACCTTCAGTATCATAATGACATCTACAAAATATTCCTCTCCTTGTGTAGGGACAGACTCTAGCTATGTAGCCCAGGCTGGCCTCGAACTTGCCATCCTCCTGCCTCAGTTTCCTAAGGCACATACTACCCCACTCCTAGCTTTGAGAATCCTTTAACCACCAGAGACAACAGGCCCACAATCTTGGGGGTGAATGCATGGATCTTTGGGGAACCTATTTTTGACACTGTTTCCTCTAGTTGCCTTAATACAAATTATTTCAATATCTAATGCATATGTGATAATGTACCATTTTCTAAACTTTTAAAAATACACAGAGATCAATATGCTTAAGAAGTCAGAAAAGGCATATAATCTGCTTCCTAGCTCACCCTAGGGGATGCCTCTCCCCGACTTTGACATTTAAACAGAAAATGCAGGCAGTGTTGGTCGAATGCAGGCAGTTGCAGAGTTGGGATGCCCAACTCTGGAAGATGCAGTGGAAACCAGAAGCTCCCACCCACCCCTGCTCAAAGCTAAGGACCTCACAGCCTTAGGGCTCTCTAGTAAAGAGAATACAGAAGCCCATGCAAAACCAAGGCCAGGGCCTTCTCTTCTAGGTGACCCTACGTTTGTGTGGTGCATGCATTTTACAGTTTGTTTTGTTCCATAATCTGTACCTTCTGGAATGTTCTACCCAGCCCACAGACTGTGGCATAGAGATTTCCTTTCTTTTTAAAGAGCCCTAGTCCTTCCAGTCTGGATGGTGCCTCACTGTGTGCTCGCTGCTGGTTCCACACTGTGAGAAAACCCTCAGCCACCCTTCTTGGTTATGACCATGGCTTTTTTTTAATAATTAAAAAGGAGTTTATTAATTTTAGGTGCATGGGTATTTTGCATGCATGCATGTCTATGTGCCCCTCAGATGAGCAGCCTGCTGTGATTGTCAACTCCATTTTACAAGGGATGTTAACTGAAGCTTAGGAGGATGTGTGATGTACTCAAAAGCAATGCTGCCTCCATTTTGCACACGTGTATGTGTGTGTGTGTGTGCATGTGTGCATGCATGAAAGCCTGTAGTTTATGCCAGAAATCATCCTCCATTGCTCTTCTACCTTATTCACTGAAGCAGGGTCTCTCAATTAAACCCAGAGGTCCCGATATAGTTAGTCTCCCTAGCCAGCTTGCTCTGGGGATCCCCTGACTCTGCCTTCTCAGGCTGGAATCATAGGCAGGTGCTCTGTCCATTGCATGGTTGTGGGGATCCAAACTCCTGTCTTCATGCTTGCACACCAAGTGTTTTAACTGCCAAGCCACCACTCCAGCCCCAAAGCTGGGATTTTGACCTGTGTCTAGCTCTGCATCAGGAGGACCACAGGACTTTACAGTGTCACTCAGAGGACAGCAGTGACATACCTGTCACATACCTGTCATTTTTCTAGGTGCTTTACACTATTTTTTTCAACCACATCTAAAAACAGCCCTGCTGCGAAATGGGTACTTTTTGTTATCTTAATTTACAGAGTCTGAAGCACTGAGAGGTGAAGCAACTTGATCAGAGTCACCCAGCCTCTCCCAACTCTTTATGATTCCAGGAAGCCCCACCAGGCTGCAGCCACCAGGATATGGGCAGATGCAGATAGACTTTCTGACACCATAGCCACTACAGCAGGGGCCACCTCGGACCCCCTCCTTGAAGCTCAGGGATAGATTATCCCTTGGCCACGATGTTCCAGTTTCCAATGATAATCCATCACGCTTTCTGACATTCCTAGACCACAGCTCTGCAAGCAGCAGAGGCGCCTGGTTATGTGACAACGATGGCTTCTTCGTCATTAGAGTTTGTGGGGTTGGTATGTTTTGGAATCCAAACCGGAACAAAACGCCTGTGTTTAGCACATCTCGGCCGGAGTTGAGGCCGTAACTCATCCAAGTAGCTCTTTATGCTTCTAGGACAACCAAACTGCCTAACTGCAGGCACTTGGGAGGTCCGGCTTCAGTTTTTGGGCATTGTTGATTGGTGGAGCCTGCCTTAAACGTTATGTAACATCCCCAACATGCAAAGAAGGGCAGAGGGTATTTCGATGAAAGCTGAGCACCCAATGCCCAGCTATGGGCATAGAACATGCCAGTTCCAGTGAGTGGGTAGATGCTCCCATGCTCCTGTGTGTTCGAGGTCCCTGTCCTCATGGTCCTCCTTCCCCTAGGGGTAGTCAGTGCTTGAGCTCAGCCGGCTTCCTTTTTATAATTGCTTATTTCATTTTTATGCATATGGGTGTGTGCCAACGTGTATGTATGCATACCTCATGTGTGTGGTGCTCACAGAAGCCAGAAGAGGGCGTCAGATCCCCTGAAACTGGAGTTATATACAGTTGGGAACTGCTATGTGGCTGCTGGAAATTGAACCCGTTTTCTCTGCAAGAGCAGCCAGTAGGTTTTTTTTTTTTGAAAGATTTATTTATTTTTTTGTTTATATGAGTACACTGCAGCTGTCTTCCAACACACACTAGAAGAGCCCATCGGATCCCATTACAGATGGTTGTGAGCTACCGTGTGGTTGCTGGGAATTGAACTCGGGACCTCTGGCAGAGCAGTCCGAGCTCACAACCGCTGAGCCATCTCTCTAGGCACAAAGCCTGTTTTCCTAAGTATGTTATCCCTGAATTATGTTAATTAAAGCTTCATGCATGCTCTTTATGGGAACTTTCAATAAAAGGCTGCAGCTTCTGCAGTGTGTTTCGCTGCAGTGTCCCCAAGGCTCACCCATGCCGGGCACCTGGGGCTGGCTGATTCTCTGCTGTGTGATATTCTGTGTATGTGACACACCCACTTCCCCTTCACCCCCCATGCAGCCCATCTCCTGTAGGCTCTCTGGGACAAGCGATGTTATAGAGAACATCCAGGAACACTCCATCGGCCACAAGGGCAAGAACTCTCTGGAGCCTGGACTTGGAATTGAAGTTTCTGGAACTGGGCGTGTGAGATAGAGGAGCTCTGTTTAGGAAGGAGGTCACTGAAGGGGCTGGGTCATGTGGCGCCACTTGGTTTTAGATCTGGGAGGAGTATCCCCACTTTATGGATTCAGGATGCAACCCTCGTGCGCCCTTCAGAGCACAAGCCCTGGTCTCAGCAGCCCCCGGAGGCCATGCTTGGTCATCTGTCCCGAATTACAAAGTAAAGAGAGAAAAATGGAGTAAGTCAGCAGAGTAGGGAGTTAATCAGCACGTGGAGAGGACGAGGGATGGCGGTTCTGGTCACCCCATGCTTGTCTGCAGGGTATGGGTTAAACTGCAGAAGGATTCTCAAAGGGGCAGGAGGGACACGTGGCTAAGCAGTCTGGCTGTCACTGTCTCAGCTCTGTGTACGAGGCGGTCCAGAAGTTGTTAGTCTGTCCACCATGCCCCAGGGGGACCAGGCTGCTTCCCACAAACTGTTACGTTCTAGGGCGGAGCCTTGGGTCAATACCCCTTGGGCGACGTCATCCAAGACCATCGGGAAACACACATATTTACATTATAGTTTGTAACAGGAGTAAAATTGCAGTTAGGACGTAGCAACAAAAGTAATTTTATGGTCGGGGGTGGGGGGGAATCACCACAGCATGAGGAACTGTATTAAAAGGCCATAGCACTTAGAAGGTGGAGCATCACTGGGCTAGATTATTGTGTTCCTAACCTCACTGTGTGTGTGTGTGTGTGTGTGTGTGTGTGTGTGTGTGTGTATGTGTGTGTAAAGTGGAGCATGTCCTGCCATAGGAGATTTGCTGTTCTGGAACCAAGATGACTACAGGTTTAGGACAGTGGCTAACCTCTCTGCCTGGGACTGGGGTGACATTGGTTAGGAATTTCTGCATTCTAGACTCCTGGCGTGATTAGAGGTTTAGGTGGGGATAAAAGGGGGGGGGGGAGGAGGGGAGGAGAGGCAAAAATGAACACAGAGAAGCCATGTGTGCGCACTTGCGTGTGTGCATGTGTGTGTATGTGTGTTCATGTGTGTGTGTGCTTGTGTGTGTACATACGTGTGTGCATGGGTGTGTGTGCGTGTGGGTTCATGTGTGTGTACGCATGTGTGTGTGCATGTGCACACATGTGCCTATGTGTACACAGAGGCCAGTAGTCAATGCTGAGTGTCTTCCTCGATCACTCTGCAGCTTATCTTTTGAGACATGTTTTTCTCACAGATTCAGTTAGTCTGACTGACCGTGGAGTTCCTAGAATCCTGCTGCATCTGCTTCCCCAGTGCTGGGATTGTAGACTCTAACCAGCATTTTTTTTTTTAAAGTGGGTATTGGGATTTGAACTTAGGTCTTAGTGCTTGAGTGGCCAGTACTTTACTGAGCCATTTCTCCCTCCCTGACTTTAGATACTCTCAAAACCAGAGTCTGTTATGTTGGCACATTTATGGGGAGAAGCCAGGCATTGGATCAGTTTCCTCTTGTGGGACCCATCCAGGCCCTGCAACCTGGAGAAAGCTCCCCGGAGCCTACCCAACAGTCATGAGGCCACGACCATGTGGAATGAATGTCATATCCAAATCTGGACTGGGCGCCCTTTGCAGAAGTCATTGTGCTGCATGTCACAGTTGAAGAGCTTCCTGGCAGTGAGTGTCACACCAGGGAGAAAGCTGACCCCTTAGGCTCTGCCCCACACTCTGCAATGGTTGGCAGCTTCAGCATTAGGACGAAATGGTGCCGGTTTCTGTCTGGAGCCCGTGCTCTGCTTTCCCCCTCCCCCAACAGGTAGATAATTTGTTGCCTAGGAACAATTCCAGTCCCCATTTTGCTTTTGAAATGGCCGTGACAGGAGGACGGACAGTGAGAACCTGAAGCTTTATGAACTGGAGGGGAACTGGAAGTGGTTAGTTTTTACTTATTTCATGGTTATGGCTTCCTGCAAGAGAAGGTTAGGTTCAAATTGGCTCTTTGGACCATGTTGGTTGACACTGGGGAAGAAAGTGTGTCTAGGAGGGATTGATGCCTTCTGGTGGGGGTTACAGATTCTTTTAAAATGCATCTATCTATCTATCTATCTATCTATCTATCTATCTATCTATCTATCTATCTTTCTTTCTTTCTTTCTTTCTATCTATCTTTCTCTCTCTCTCTCTCTCTCTCTCTCTCTCTCTCTAATTTATCTATCTATCATCGGAGTGTGTGTGTATGTGTCTGTCTGTCTATCTATCTAATCTATCTATCTATCTATCTATCTATCTATCTATCTATCTATCTATCTTCCTATCCATCTATCTTCCTATCCATCTATCTTCCTATCTATCTATCTTCCTATCTATCTATCTTCCTATCTATCTATCTATCTATCTATCTATCTATCTATC
>JADRCD010200496.1:0-54320 GCA_019843815.1 Montemys delectorum | reverse complement strand
TTTTTTTTTTTTTTAACTTTTTCTAGCTAAGATATGAAGTGAAAATTTCTAAAATGTTTTAATAACCTAGGCATTCCTAACACCAAATCATTTATCTCCCTGATCTTTTAGGCATGCCACAAGTAATTTTGGCTTTCCACCCACGATTGCCAAGAAAATAAGAATACTGCAAGCTGCCATCAATTATTAGATATACATATGGCTACTCAAGCAAAAATAGTTTTGGAAAATAGGTGTAAGAGACCTCATGTTGATTTATGATAAGGAGGGTAAATATACCAATATGCTGATCAAGTTTACATTCTTTCTTATTCTGATTACCACATACTATTTTTTTTTTTTTTTTTTTGGTTTTCCGAGACAGGGTTTCTCTGTGTAGCTCTGGCTGTCCTGAAACTCACTCTGTAGACCAGGCTGGCCTCGAACTCAGAATACCACATACTTTTTAAACGTAGAGCCTTTTCACTTGAACTAAAAGTGCCTTAATTCTGTGAAAACCACAACACTACAAAAATCAAGTCACCTTTGATAATATTTTTCTTTTCCCAAATCCAATACTAGAAATTTAAATGTTGTATGTAATGAAAACAGTATTAATGAAAACCAGAAATTCTCTTTACTTTAGCTATAAATGTACTTAAAGAAGGTTGTTACACAAAAGTACTTATATTAGTGGATTTTTTTCAGGAATAATTCATGTTGTGATAAGCTACATTATCAAAGTAAAGTACAGTATGTATGTTATTCATACATGTTTAGTTCCTGGTGGAGTATAGTAAGTAATCTTTGAGCAATAAAGAGGCTAAGTAATTCTACTGATAATCAGAGATGTCAAAATAATGACAGAAAGCACAATGCATACCAGAAGCAACAACAACACTGTAGTTATCCTGAAATCCATTTTCTGCCTTAACTTTTTCTTTCTCTTCATGGTTCTTCTTTTCTTTATCATCTTTTTGTTCACTAATAAGTTTAGCTGTGATACTTGGCGTATCTGCAAGACAATACTGTTTAAAATATAGTGTTTTTCTACATCATCCAGAAGAAAAGCAACAGCATTAGTTTTGTTTTAATAGATAAGCTGCCATATCCAAATCAAAAAAAATGAAAAACAAAAACAAACTTGTTTTAACATGCAGTCATTATAACATTAAAAACTGCAATTTTATATAACAACTGTGTCAATTATAAGGAGTGTAAGCTAAAAGCCAGTCTTTTTCTTGCTACGACACACAGCCTCACTCTGATGCTGAGACCTAAGTCCCAGGCTCCTGTGAGCCTCTTGCTCACTTGCTATGACACACAGCCTCACTCTGATGCTGAGATCTAAGTCCCAGGCTCCGGGGAGCCTCCCGAGCCTCCTGTTCAGACCCTAGACACTTGTTTTGCACGCAGAAACCACTATAACTGGCTTAGAGGACAATCATTTTGCTTTATAAAAGTGAGGAATTTCACCCACATAGTTTGACTTACTACCTACAAATGCTGACAAGTCCCCACGTTCTTCTTCTTCTTTTTTTTTTTTTTTTAAAGATTTATTTATTATTATACATTAGTACACTGTAGCTGACTTCAGACACACCAGAAGAGGATGTCAGATCTCATTACGGGTGGTTGTGAGCCACCATGTGGTTGCTGGGACTTGAACTCAGGACCTTCAGAAGAACAGTCGGGTGCTCTTACCCGTTGAGCCATCTCACTAGCCCCCTTCTTTTTCTTTAAACACAAAACATTTTATGTACTGACTGTCCTTGTGCAGGGTCGCTGCTAATCCCCTTATCTATCACTCTGATTCTAAGGATCCCTGCTGCTGAAGCAAGGACCTTTCCACTCTTTTCTAGCTGTCTTTAACTGTGAGCTCTGGATTTCATGTGATACAAGGATAGCTCCCACCTTTTCCTTCACTAATTCCCAGGAAAACATTGGTCTTCCTCTTAAGAATATAGATATATACTATTTTTTAATGTTATAACATTACATATTACCAGCTTACTTTTAAATCTAATGTATACATAATTGTTTTCAGGGGCAGAATGTGGTGTTCTCATAAGCCCATCTCTAGAGAAAAATACAATTCTTACGAAAAAAAAATTCACTCAATAACTACAATTCCAAGAGGCAATAAACAATGATCACAATGCCATAAAAGCAGCTTTTTCTAGCTGGGCATGGTGGTGTGTGCCTTTAATCCAAGCACTCAGGTGGCACAGGCAGGAAGATCTCTAAATTCACAGCCAGCCTGGTCAACAAAGCGAGATTCGGAATAGTCAGGGCTCGGTTACACAGAGAAATCCCACCTCGAAAAACAAAACAACAAAAAAGCAGCTTTTTCTCCAATGCACCGCTTTACTGCTTACAAGCACCTGGGGAAGATGGCTCACTCTGCTTCCTTTAACAACAATTATGAACGATGAGGTAACTAGGTGATCCTAGGTGATCCCTTTTATTTTTACTTTTGAACATTTGTTAATTTTACATCTGGATTCAGAAAACACTTATTAATTTGAAACCTGCCACAGATATACTAATGCAACAATAGTGTGACCACATGGTTATGTGTGGGGAAAAAAATCCTCCACGGGTTTCTGGTAGACTGTTTCCATTTCTAGCTCCCGCCCTGCCATCACAAGACATAGCTGACATTATAACTAAGAATATTATTGCCTGAAGGTAACAGTTATTAGTGCTAACTTAATTAGTATTGTTTCTGTCCTCAAGCTATAAAGACATTTAGAATTTTCTGATTATGAAACGCTTTCTGAGAGGGTAGAGACAATAAAACAAAGTTATAAGGGACTGAAGATTCAGTGGCTAGGTGCTGCTCCTATGGAAGACCCAGGTTCAGTCCTCAGGAACCACAGGGTGTCTTAGAACGGCTTCTAGCTCTAGTTCCACTCTTTTCAACTCTCAGGGTGCTGTATGCATGTCATACACAGACATACATATGCAGGCAAAACAGTCATACAAAGAAACTTAAAACTTAAGGCTTACTTACCTGAAACTCTATCGAGAACATCTGACAATGTTGTTGAGACTGGCAAATGCAGAGTACGAAACTTATGGCCTGCTCCAAACATTGGGTGTTGGATGACATGGCTAGTTGCATTAATTCTCCCTTTATATAGCTAAGAAAAAATTAATTAATTTAGAAGTGAGTGTTTTTAGGATACATACTATCAGGAATCAATTTCAAAGACATGGAAGAAAAGGTCAATAAAACATAATTTGTATGTTTTATATATTTGTGGCATGCTTTGCCTAGGAACTGTTGATCAATTTTTTAGATTGGTAGTACAAATGGTGTCAAGTATTCTGTGTGTCTGCAAAATAAAACCTACTATTTAAAATATAGTAGTTGTTGTTCTAATAAAGGAGATATGGCAATTTATCCTAAATGATACTTATTGTTGATATAAACTGCTACATTACTAAAGAGAAGATGGGGCTGGAGACATGGCTCTGCGTGAGGAGCACTTGTTCTTACAGAAGACCTGGCTTTGTTCCTAGCACCAATATGGCAGCTCACAATACCCACAACTCCAGTTCCAAGGGTTCAAAGCCCCCCTCTCATCTCTTTGGACATCAGGTACACATATGGTACACAAACAGACATTTGAACAAGACACACATACACATAAGGTAAAAATAAAATTGAAAAAAAAAAAAAGTGGTAACAGGACTCACTACAAGTTCTCCATAAAAAGTATGTAAGTTCTAAGAGTTAGAAGGACAAGAAAGTGATCACCAAGATTACTCACTGGGCAAGGTGACTGAAGAAACATTGTCACCTTCTCATCCTCCAGCATCAACTGTAGAAACAGTCTTCGTACAAACCCTGAAATATTCCCAGATGTTGGAAGGCTACCCCTTTGAGGAGCTGTCTGAAATAGTTCACAGAGAACCTTGGGAAGGCAAGAAATTTCAAAAGTTAAGTGGAGATAGGCAGGTTTTTATTTTAAAAAAATAAACAAGGAATTAAGAATATGGATTAATGAATAAATGTGTTTTAATGCTTCCAGTTTGCAAATATAAACTCAAATATTAAACTATGGGAATACAGAAACAGATAAATTACAATTAAAAGTGTAAGAAACAACCAATTGTGATAGCATACAACTTTAATCCCAGCACTCAGGAGGAGGAAGGTAGGTCTCTTAAACTCAAGGCCAGCCTAGTCTACAAAACAAATTCAAGGAGCCTACAGAGAGAGTCCCTGACCCACAAAAAAGCAAACTAAGAAACATTTCAATAGCAGAGAGGAATGCCTACTACTGATCTTTCACACAGAGAGTGGGCCTAGTTAGAACTGATTTTATAGTAAATATCAATCCAGTTATAATAAAATTTACTTTCTGAAAAGCACTTAGCCAGGTATGGTGGTCCATGCCTTAATCCCAGCACTAAGAGGCAGGTCTTTGTGAGTTTGCAGTCAGTCTAGGTATCAGGAAGAGAACTGAGAGGGTGGATGTGGGGTATGGGGAATTGGTTTTGCATTAATAAGAAACATAGGAGAGCTGGGAGGTGGTAGTGCACGCCTTTAATCCCAGCACTTGGGAGGCAGAGGCAGGCAGATTTCTGAGTTCGAGGCCAGCCTGGTCTACAGAGTGAGTTCCAGGACAGCTGGGCTACGTAGAGAAACCCTGTTCTCGAAAAACCACAGAAATCCTGGAACTAAAGCAGAAGTCATAGGGCTATAGCAACTCAGTCTACAAAGCACAATTAAACTTTTAAGAACTATAATTATGCCCCTGGTTCAAGCTTATAACTCAAGCAATTGTTTTTAACTATTTATATTAATCAGAGAGATATTTGTCTACTAACTATGAGCACTAATGTACCTTGTTTTTCCAGTCAACAGACTATATTTCTATATTTATAAAAATTAGAACTGTTCATCTATATTGATAGCATGACAGGAATGGGTACTCCCCATTAACAGGAGAAAAAGAACCTTTTTTCCTGTTCATGATAGTCCCCTATTTCAGAGAGGCTGTATCCTAAGGTGTTCTGTGTTACTAGCCCTGATTTAAATACTAAAAACTAGCCCAAAACTCACAAAAGCCACAAAGCTGCAAAACTTAGCAACAAACCAAACCAAAGCACTTGCAACACTCTCAACAATTTCTAGCTTGCAAAATTTTGGCCATGCAGACTTACTATGATAAACTGTCTATAATTTTCAGAGGCAAACCAACAGTTACAGCAGTCTGATAAAACTTAATAGTCAATCCAGTTCCAGCAGCAAAAAATACATTCTTTTAGTCTTGTTCTTTAACTAGGGGAATTTTGGAATATTGTCAGATTGTAGCTAGAATGCTCATGAATTTCCAGTCACCCATCCTAAAAAGTAATGTATTCTGAGAGCACATATTTTAAGGAGAGGGAAAAGACATTTATACTTCAATTGTGGTCTAGATTCTGATACTCGCATGTACTTAATCCCAGGCTTTATTGTCACATGGCCCTTGCTTAAGCAATTACAAAATTACAGTACTTTCTCCTACTAACAAGACCCCACCTAAAGCCTCAGACAGGCTTGGCTGTCTTACCTGGGCCATCAGCTTTTGGTTATTAGGGTGACATGAAATGCACTGCAGAAAGAAGGCAACAGTTGCGTTCTCAATGGCTGTCCGTTGCTGAGTAGTCAGTACTGTTGTAGCAGCTGAAGAATGAGAAACTGATCTTGTGCTGCTCTGTTGTGCCCCTAAATTATGTCCTCCAGCAGTAGACCCAGAGTGACATAATAGAAACAACAGTGCTGTCCACAGTGGGTTGACTTCAGAACCACCAAGCCAATCTTTCATGATATGACTATTCCCAACTTCAGTCAAAAACCTAAGAATGGGAGCAACTAGGTCTGCTGTGATGGGCATCTTATTACAATGCTGTGGGACATGATGCCGCCTGAGTTTGTCCTGGGAATTATCTATTGACTGAGCAATGCTTTCTGAGTAGGAAATGTGACTAAAACAAAAATTAGCCAGACTCCTAACAAGAAGGGAAGGCAATCCCGAGTCTAGCAATTGTTTAATAGCTTCTGGGGACTGAGAAGAGGAAGCAAGAGTTGCCAAATGGGATTCAGTTAGAGAGAGAGGTGCTTGTGCATTTTTAGAGTCATCTGTCAATGATGAACTAAGATCTTGCTTCTTGCTATCATCTGTCATGGATAGTCTATGATGACACTGCACCGGAGGAGGGGTGATTCCCATCCAGCCCATGAGCAAGGAAAAATAATTTGGATGTATATGGCACATGGAGCAAAGTAGACTGTCAACAGCTTTCTTCAAAACTACATTGCATGGAAGTGACATGGACCAATTAAAAAGTAACCTAGAGAAAGAAAAGATAGAGAAAGAAAAGATTACTTGAAATACTACTATTGAAGATTAAATACAATGACAAAAACCACTAAGAGTTTACTTGACATTTCTTTAATTGGTTATTTTAATTTATTTTCCTCTCTAACGTTATCCCCCTTCCCAGTTTCCCCTCCACAAAGCCCTTATAGCCTTCCCCTCCCCCTGCTTCTATGGGAGTGCTCCACCACCGGCCCACCCACTCCCGCCTCACCCCCTAGCATTCCTCCACCATAGGGCATCAAGCCTTCACAGGACCAAGGGGCTCCCCTCCCAGTGATCCAGATAAAGCCATCCTCTGCTACATATGCTGCTGGAGCCATGGGTTCCCCCCACCACGATGTGTACTCTTTGGTTGGTGGTTTAGTCCCTGGGAGCTTTGGGGAGTCTGGTTGGTTGATATTGTTGTTCTTCCTATGTGACTGCAAATCCCTTCAGCTCCTTCAATCCTTGCCCTAACTTCCCCATAGGGGACCCCACACTCAGTCTGCTGTTTGGCTGCATGCATCCGAATCTGTATATTCTCCTCCCACTCCCACTCTTTTTGAATAGGGTGGGACTCAGTATCATATCCTCCACTGTCCTGGAATTCACTAGGTTGACCACTTCCTCTCTCACAGTGCTAGCAATAGAGAGGGGCAAGCAGCCCTGAAACTCTCATACTTTCTACTGATGCTTTCCTTTACAGTGTAAGAGAGATGGAGCTGACCATGGAAGTGAGAACAGCATAGCACACTCTACAACACCTACACAAGCACTTCTCATTTAAAGAAAAACTAGCAATATCACTAATCAATCTTAAAACAAGAAAGGCTAGGAGTGCAGCTCCAAGAGAAGAACATGTCAATCCCCAGCATGGAGAAAAAATAGTAAGTGTGAAACATACTACTTTTCTACTTATTACTTCCAAATTACCCTTACTATAAAAAAAATTATCAATATTTTTTGGAATACATTCCATGAATGAAGTTGTGTGAGAATTCTGAGTGCTTATGGGGAAACTCCAAGAAAACAAGAGCCTTGTCTCCTCAGTTTCTACAAAAGCCAGAACTGTTCTTGCAGTATGTTTTCTTCTTACTGTATGTGTAGTAGATAGCAGTGAGTTTATTACTTCAGCTGTTGTTATTCACATGTCTCTATGGAAAAACAGGTTTTTGCCACGTATGTTTGTCCTTGTGATTGAATTCTTACTCAGGTGCCTCTTCATGATCCTTAAATCATAATAACTATCTGACACTCTGAATAAAATGGGTTATTGCATGAGACTTTAGTCCACCTCATTTTTAGGCTCCTTTCTCTTAGGTCTCACCACCTCTAAAGCAGTAAACTACAGAAACAAGACACAATACAATACCTAACAAATGAAAATATAGAGTCAATCTAGCACACAGAGGAAGAGGGTAGGATTTCACTTGTACTCACTCAAAGAGCTCTCGGTCTAGCAGTGCTGGCAAATCATACTCTACAAGCAGTTCATAACTGTGCCAAAGAATCGCTGCTACACAGTGCAAATGAGAGGGGGACGGCATGAGAAGACCATACTCAACAGCTGATGAGCTCGGGCACATATAGTTCATTCTGCCACTTCTCTTCAAAGCAGCCATTTTTGCAGAATCACTGACCCACTTTAGCAAGGCCTGAATTCTTAAAAAGTTAAGAAAGACCAGTAATGCCACAACTGACATTTGATATAAACATCTTTACAGGTGAAGTATGCAATATTGACTACAAATACTTTTTTTTATAGCTCAAAATCATTCAAAATATGTCTAAACATTTTGTTTATTATGTAAAGCACATGAATAGATGTTGATAGATATACCTGTTTAAACATTTGTGAGACTTTCTGAAGAGAAAGTTTTTTTTTTTTAAAGATTTATTTATTTTATGTACATGTACCAGGGAGAGTGCATCAATTCCAGTATAGAGCTACCATGTGATTGCTGGGAATTGAACTCAGGACCTCTGGAAGAGCAGTCAGTGCTCTTAACTGCTGAACCATCTCTGCAGTCCCCAGAAAGTATTAATTCCAATTCACAAAACCATGCTTGTGATTAAATAAAAAACAGTACCAACATATACCTGTCTTTAGTTCCAGGATCCTGAGTTGTACCAAGCTGGTAAAGAATATCTATTGTAGAATCAGAGGACAGTCCATTCAGTCTTCCAAAAAGTAAAGGGCTATTTAAATCTTAGCCAAGGAAAAACGAAAAACATTGTTAACTTAGCCAGTTTAAAATTGAAAGATAAGGTTTTTTAATTTATTCACTGAATGTCACCTGTAAATCATTTAAAAAGTTTAAAAATAACAAAGCTTTAAGAGAAATTCATTTCAGAAGCATTACAAACATCATGTGGTTCAAGTATGTTTACTGTTTGAGGCGTAAAAACGACAAGATTGAAGTCAACAGTTACCTGTAGGATCACTGCCTGACGCTGCACAGTTTCTCAGGAGGATGTCAATCAGCTTCAGGCCAATTCTGGTGGACTGCAATCCAATCTTCACGAGCACAACCTCAATATTGGGTGAGTGCATCCCGCAGTATGGTGACATCAGTAAGGCAGCACAAGTCTGCAGCAGATTGGCAGTAGGGGCAGCTGCACTGGCCATCATCCCTTCTAGATCACTTATGTGTGTAAGGCAATGATGTAATAACCGTAACCATCCAATGCTGAAATATACAAAATATATGTGTGGTAATATAAGTAGCTCAAATTATTGCAGATGTTTTCCATAAACTTATTACATAAATGTCAACTTCACTACTTCATTGTTACACCTCAACAAAATTATTGTATTAGACCTAACAGAAATAAGAGCGACATAGCACCTATAGAGCAACTTACTAAGATGTTTGGGGGAGGTGTGGGGTGTCTCCTTATATAGCTAAGGCTGTCCCAGAATTTACTATGTAGACTAAGCTTGCCTGGAGCTCACAGAGATCTGCCTGCGTCTGTCTCCCAAGTGCTGGAATTAAAAGTGTGCGCCACCATCTCTGGCTAGGATGAATAATTTGAAGACAATCACAGAAAGCATTTTTTAAGAATAAGAAATAAAAAAATATATACCTTGTTTTGGAAACTTGATCTTCAGATGGAAGAAAAGGATTATTAACCGTGGCTGATGAGGTGGTGCCAAAAGCAGTGAGGCCTAGTAGTTTAATCTGTGAGAGGCCTAGTGTGCTGGCATCCCGAGGACGGTGCAGCCTGAGGCAGACAGCAGAGGCTACCTCAGCTTTGACAAGCTGAATTTTTATGTAGGTGAGACCACTTGTGACAACAGGAGTAGACAAAGGGAGCATATTAACACCATCTGCACTTACTTCAACAGACACTGACGACGGACAGGCTGCAGGAAGAGAAAACTGAGCAGTCAAAAAAGGAACTAGACGCTATACTCTAGTACTCTAGTCCAAAGGGCATTAATCTGGCAACTTTCAGATGCAGACATTAATAGATTACCAAAAGCACTAAATATAACAAAAAGCACCTGTCACCAGTATTCATCATCATTTTGGATATATTTAAAAAATACAACCTCCCATAATTAAGAAAATCATAAATACTGAAATAGTCTCCTAAGGAAAGAGTAAGTATAGAACGGATATCTTTATCTGTTGTGCATGTATTACATACTGGGAAAAGACAAAATAGACCAACTTAGCGGGTAATTACTTCATGAACATAACATAGTTTTAAGATTGGTTATGTAAAATAACTTGAAAAGAACAGAATAGTAATTACCAATTGGTTCAAAACTTCAAATTGTAATTTGTAACACTGTGTTAAAGTTAAAGCTAATTTTAAAACTTAACCAAAGAGTATCAAATTTTAAAAGTAAAATAATTTTGTTACTTAAGAAGTACTAGTGAGGTTACAACTGGCAACTTCTAACAGGGACATTCTGCTTCCAGCATAGCACAGCTGCCTATGGAGCAAACATATCTATCAAAGAAAAATCTTTAAAATCGGTTTATTTTTATACTAAGTATAATTTTATTAACTGTCAATTAAATGACAGGCTTACACTAAGGGTTAGAGAAATTTAAAAAATTTTAACTGTAAACTATAACTCTAAAAACATTTTCAAGAAACTAATAGCTATATTTTACATGAGCAATACACTGTAAGAAATCAAACAACTGAAATTCCTACCACCATTTAATAAATCTATTCAGCCGGGCAGTGGTGGCACATGCAATTGATCCCAGCACTTGGGAGGCAGAGGCAGGCAGATTTCTGAGTTCGAGGCCAGCCTGGTCTATACAGAAAAACCCTGACTCGAAAAAAAAAAAATCTATTCAATTTTCAGTGGAATATATATTGAGTCCCTGCCCTAATCCACCAGAAAGTTATCTGTTAAGCATGCATAAATACCAGCTTTCTCTACCCACACCACACTTGAGTTCCTAATTCTTACATGCAAAAATCTATCCACATTCACACAAACTGTTCTCCTTCCAAACAAAAGCATTCTCTTTTCAGACCACAATATCTGAACTGCAGCTTAGAGCTTTATGCAGAGCTTACTAGGAAAGGACTCATCAATGAGCTATGTCAGTAGATGAAGTCACTATTTCTATCTGCAAACTGGGTTCCTCCAGCTGCCTACCCACATGATACCCATGCACATACTCAACTATAAATCCTCCTGCTTATGCCTAAGCAGATAGCAATATAGGCCTATGCAACCCTATCAAGCAGTACTTTGTCTTTTAAAATAGTTTATGGCCTGCTAAAGTAAGATTTTAGTATATGTTATTCTTTTTGTTTTATTTCATCTGGAAACACAGGCTGACCTCAAGCTTAAAAATGTCCTCCCTCACGTTCCCATGACATGAAATTATAGGCACATGACATTATGCCTAACTTTCACCTTATAATAATTCAATGAGATTAGGTAATAGTTTGAATATAACTAGATTATAGTCTATCTTTCAAATAAAAATATTCTTCCAAACATACTAAAAATCTATGAAATCTCCCCAACTTTTTCATCCAACTGAATAACATTGGATAACAATGAGAAACAGTAAACACAAATGAACGTAACCGTCTCAATATAAGCTGTGAGTATGCTGAAAGAATCTAAATGAGTTCAACGTAGAAAAATGTTATCAAGCACTGTTACAGAATATACTACAAAAAATCTGTCTCTACTTAATCTGGAACTGATTTTCCAAATATTTTAAGGAATTTATCTTAAAATGTCCTGATAAAATATATTCAATTAAGAACCAAGTGAATTATAATATACAGAAGATATGGGGGGAGGGAGGGAGGGAGGGAGGGAGGGATGGAGAGAGAGATAGATCAAGCCCACACAGATTAAACACATGTACGCACCATCTAACAACAAAGGTGAACACACACAGGAGGGCTTGCTGGAGAGCATTTCCCATCTTCACCTGTCTCTAACTGTTATTCTCATGATACCTCATAGTACTCACTTGCAAGAGATGCAAGGTGAGGTTGAATATGTATCTCCTTCAGCAACACTGCTGAAGGAAGGTGGATGGTAAGGTCACACCAAGCTTCCTCTGGCAGAAAGATGTAGGACCAAGCAGCAGAACGAGCTCTTCGATGGGGCGGTGTGGCTTGCAAGAGCACCTCAGCTGGTTGGGCAGTAGGACTACTAGAAGTGATTGTACCTACAAAAAAACATTGTAAACAAAGGATACAGTAAAACACAGAAATAGTCAAATAATAGTATATTAAACTATAAAAATGAGCAGAAAATAAACATCTGCTGGAATCACTACACCGTCAGTCAACAAGCATGATGCTCAAAGTATTCCAAATAGCCAGTCAACTATAATTCAAATGACAAATGATGGTTAGTGACAACATGGCTAGGGTAATTTTTAAATTAAGTAGAAAACTCTTGAGGACTATACTTTGTTTTTTTCTTTTTTTAAAGATTTATTTTATGTGTGTGAGTACACTGTAGCTGTACAGAAGGCCGTGAGTTATCCTGTGTGTGACTACTGGGAATTGAACTCAGGATCTCTGCCGGCCTGGCTCGCTCTGGCCTGGCTTGTTCTGGCCTGGCTTCCTCTGGCATAATTTACTGTAGCTGTCTTCAGATGCACCAGAAGAGGGCATCAGATCTCATTACGGGTGGTTGTGCGCCACCATGTGGTTGCTGGGACCTTTGGAAGAGCAGTCAGTGAGTGCTCTTACTCACTGAACTATCTCACCAGCCCTGACTATACTTTCTTTAACCATGAAAATAATGGTCTTTATTTCTCAGATATTCATGAAAAAGCAAGTTAACATTTCAAGAGAGGATGACCTAAAAATGTTGTAGTTAGTAGAATGTTTTGGCACCAACAGCCTATAAAAGGAACTTTTTATATTTAAAATGGAATATCAACTTGTGTCCACAACTGATTTTGCTTTACCTCATTAAAACACTAAGTTCAATCATAGTAAGAGGCAGGACTACTGTCTTACCAAGAGGTGCAAAGTTATGGATTCCTTCTGCATTGTCAGGCTCAGAGGCCAGGATCCTTGTTTTCAAAGTGCTGTCAACAGCTTTATTTGGCCCAGAATCAAGGAATTTCATAATAGTTGACACCATACTTCTTGCCGTGTTCACAATAGCCCTTGTACTGGTAACCATATTGTTGCAGATCAGCTGAACGCCACCTAAATTCACAAAGAATACTAAATAAAAACAATCCTAGGAACAAGAGTGGATATTAAAAATGAAGACTAAAAGTACAAAAATGACCATGCTAAAATGTTAGCTAAAAAGACCATGCTAAAATGATAGCATATGAGATTTTTTTCTTACCCATATCATGGAAAGCTTTCAATGCATCACTAGTATCCAACACTCTCAAGATAAACCACAACAATGGTTCAGATAACTGGCAAGTAGCAAGAGAACCCTAGAAAGTTAACACAACATGATTTTATAAGTCCCTGTGAATCTGGACAACTACATTTCTTTAATATGATCAAAATACACTATGTTAATTACCAATGAATTAGTTAAAACATTATATTAGAATGAAAATTTACCCTAACACCCTCTAACTAAAAAGAAAAAGAATTTTGAAGAGTTGTCCCTCTTTAGTAGTTCTGTGTAACATCTCAGGAAACATCCTGCTAGTTAACAATGCTATCTCAAGGAAAAGGCGCAGTGGGACTTTCCAGAGTATAAATATTTACTTTTTCTATCTCTGCAGTCATTTTTGAGAACACCATACCATGAAATTTTATTCCTCAATTTCAACTAAAAGTGAAATAAGTTTACTTTGCTCGTGCACTGTTGCTTTCTTTGCCAATACATTCATGGATACTCTTAACTGTCTGATATGTAATTCTCTACTTGCATTACTATCAAACTGTTAAATTACTGCAGCAGCTGCTGGAATGGACGTACTTGTCTGCCCATGTATCCACAGGCCATGTAGGTCAAGATTGGCTGCAGCATCATGTGGACTGTAGAGGCTTTCTTACTAAGTGTTGTCAATATGGTGAATAATCCATCTCCAACTGATATGGCATCTAACCCACCATGAAAGTTTTCATGTTTGGTGAGATGTAAGCCACTTGCACCTAGTTTAATAGAAGATTATACATTTTGTAAAGTACATACATAAAAAACCAATAAAATCATAACAGTTTAAAAAACGCAGTTTTTCAAAACATATTAAAGGATGATACATAAGTCTCTTTACTTTCTGACAAACAAACATAGACACAGACAGACAGACAGACACACACAACCCTATAAAGATTAAAGTATCTGTAGAGATATCCAATAAAGTACTGGGTGTACTGTCTTACATGAGATCTCCCACTGCAGGCTAATATAAAATGGGTCCTATTATGTGACTAAGACATCATCTTACGATAGCACTGAATCAAGAAGAAAATAAAGGGTTTGGATTAAGAGCACTGTCTCCTCTTGCAGACGACCCAGTTTTGATTAACAGCACCTACATGGTAAGTAGCTCACGTTCTATAACTGCAGCCCCCGGGATCTGAAGCCTTCTTCTAGTCCCCTGAGAGTACAGCATGCAGGTGGTGCAGACATATAGTCAAGTAAACTATATTCACATGATATAAAATTGGAAGGGGGCGGGAAGAATATTAGTGGGCAGAAAATGTTTCAGACATAAATTTTGTTAAAGTCCTTTAAAATTTTTAATTCCCGATGCTAGAAAAGTTACAGAATGACACAATGTGAAAGTGTAATGACACATGTGTCATAAAAGCATGCAGGAATGGGGTACGTCTAGCTGTTGTATAATACACTGAAGCCATTACAGGTACATAAAACGGATGGGTGATCCTGATTTTCCTACTCTTTCTTTGAGACAGGTCTCCCTAGTTAACACTAAACTCACTGAGTATATCACGCTGAGTCTAACCTGACAGAGAACCTTCCTCCTTTTCCTCCTAAGAGCTGGAATTAAAGGCAATGAGCCACAATGCCTAGTTAATCGTAATTTCTTAATCAAGTTACTTTGTTAAGATTTTCTCAGAATTTTTGAAACTGACAGATATAATCTTTTGATAGTGTAGTTCCTGTAAAGCCACTCTATGAAACTATTCACTAATAGCATAAGTTGTAAAAAAAAAAAAAAAAAAAAAAGGAAAAAAAAACTTATAAAAAATATGTACAATACCAAGAAAAGATTAGATTAATATTCCAAATACATACCAATTATCATTGCCATGGCACTGCTATTACACAGGCCTAGAGCAGACAAAATCTGGCTCATGATTTGTTGGTTGGCTAAGACTAAGTCAGCAACATAAGCAGGAGATCCTGGAATGCTGGTGCTGCTTCCATTCACATCTTTGCCTCCTGAGACTTTTTCTTCGTCTGAAACACTATCTGTTGTATTGGTGGTCACAGACACTCTTGCGCTGTACTCCCTATTGCTTGAAAGAGGCAGCTGTACTAAAATGTTAACAAGTTTTAACAAATCAAACATGAGTTGATCTCTTGTCATTTCACCACAAACAGCTTTTGCATCACCTGGACGAATGAGGTTAGCAAAGAGTCCCCCAAAGCAAGCTCGAGCACCGACAGAGCTATCTGATCCACTTCTAGACATGACCTTGTCTGAGCAAGTGATGTAGTGATGCACCAAAAAGGTGACAGACTCTATCACAGCAGAGATAGTACTAACTGAGACAACTTCAAAGTTCTGCTCCAGAGTGAACTCTAACAGCTTCACTTGGGCATCAAGAGGTCCTTGCCCGGTTTGGAAGGCTCCCCTGTGGAGATAGGAAAAACAAGGGGATTAAAAATTAAATCATCATTCACAGATCCTATCAATTACTGTAATAGACATTCCATCCCTTTTCATATATGTATCAGTGCTTTCTGAATCCAGATAAAGATCCCCTGGAATTGACAATGTGAGCTACCATGTGGGTGCTATTGAACCAATGTTAACCACTGAGCCATCTCATCTTCCCAGCCCCCAAACTTAAATTAAGTCTTGACTACTAAAAAAAAAAAAAAAAAAAAAAACCAAACAAAACTACTTTAGGTAACTTTGACTGACTACCTATGTTTACTCATCTAGCAGTTGTTCAACCTTACACAGATTTCTGCTTATCTTCATTTTATTATACCTAACAAAAATAGCTTCCCTTCTAAATTGAAAAGAAGAGAAAAATACAGGCATACTAAATTAGCTGAAAGTAACAAACTAAAAGATTTTTATGTGACAAGTTAATTTCTATAATGGTCACTTACGTATTATGAGTACCCTGGCTAAACAGGTAGATTTTTTTTTTTGACCTCTATATAATTGACAATACTGTTTATCATATGTTAAAAGGTTTTTTTTAGGGGTAATGATGAGATGGCTCAGAGGTTGTGAGCACTGATTGTTCTTCCAGAGGTCCTGAGTACAATTCCCCACAACCACATGGTGGCTCTATTCTGGTGCCCTATTCTGACATATATGCAGTCAGAACACATGTATATAATAATTAACTCTTTTTTTTTTTTTTTTGGTTTTTTGAGACAGGGTTTCTCTGTGTATCTCTGGCTGTCCTGGAACTCACTCTGTAGACCAGGCTGGCCTCAAACTCAGAAATCCGCTTGCCTCTGCCTCCCAAGTGCTGGGACTAAAGGCGTGCACCACCACTGCCCGGCTAATAATTAACTCTTAAAAAAATAAAAAATAAAGTTTTTTATTTAAGCTGGAAATTCCTTGAATTTATTCTTTTGTTTTGTTTTGTTTTGTTTTTTGTTTTTTTGAGACAGAATTTCTCTGTGGAGCCCTGGCTGTCCTGGAACTCACTCTGTAGACGAGGCTGGCCTCAAACTCAGAAATTGGCCTGCCTCTGCCTCCCAAGTACTGGGATTACAGGAGTGCACCA
Source organism: Montemys delectorum (assembly GCA_019843815.1). Classification (NCBI taxonomy): domain Eukaryota; kingdom Metazoa; phylum Chordata; class Mammalia; order Rodentia; family Muridae; genus Montemys; species Montemys delectorum. The sequence continues at coordinate 37,602 of JADRCD010200496.1, read as the reverse complement.
CCACTGCCCGGCCCTATTATTTTTTAACACGCTACCTACTTTTGTATTTTGTATTTTATTATTATTTCTATAGGAGATTGTACTGTTACAATCATTTTTGAGCTATCTTTCTTTGGCATATTAGTATTATATATTTTTTAAAAATCTGTCTTCATTTCTCTATATATTTCATAAAAATTTTAAGTAATTTGTTGTCTACCTGTGTTTTTCGAGACAGGGTTTCTCTGTGTAATGATGGCTGTCCTGGAACTCAGTCTATAGAATACGCCAGCCTTCAAGTCACAGAGATCCCCCTGCCTCTGTCTCTGCCTTTGCAGTGCTGGAATTGGGATTAAAGTTGTGCACCAACACCACCTTGCTGAATATAAGTAATTTCAAATAACTTTCAGCTAAAATCTATAACTAAGTTACAAGATTATTAAAACACTGGTGGAGCTTTGAGGTACCACATTGTTACTACAGGACCTGGAAGACTTGAAAAACTCTTTAATGAAATGAAATGAAATTGATTAAAACCACCCAGTGAACTCTTTCTCCACAACCCCTCAACCCAACTGCCCTCTGTCCTACAAAGTCCTAATACTGTTGAGGGAAGCTGTATTTCTTGGATCCCACATTCACTTTTCGATCAGGACAAGTACAGGAGGACAAGCTATAATTTACCTTTCTGTGGAAAGTATGTGAATTAACTTGAGCAAAAGTTCACTGAATATCTGAGGACATGTTGAAGACAGATGCACTTGTAGTCGAGTGAGAAATTCTTGCATAGCTTGTGTAGCTGTTGGACCAACCTGAGGAAAGAAATGCACATCCACTGAAAACTACAGAGAAAAACCACCAGCATGTACAAATGTCAAGAGTAACACTAGGAGCTAGTGTCAGAATGCTTCATATGAAAAACCAAAATCTTAACAGCGACAGGAAAAAGCAAATACACATTTTAGGTCTTCACATATTTACTCTAAGCTAAAAATGAAGATTCTATTATTAATCCTATTTCTTCGTGATTATATAACAAGTAAAAAGACCTGCTTCAATGACGAAATGTCTGTAACACTTCCCAAATAACAACATTTTGCATTGAATTTTATGGCTAACCTTATAAAAAATGTGATCCCTAAAGAAAATAATTTGGGGCTAGAGATATGGCTTAGTGATTAAGAGCACTAGCTACTCTTCCACGGGACCTATGTTAGATTTCTAAAATGTACAGGGAGGGTAGTTGCTATCTGTCTATGTAAGTCTAGTTTCAAGGGATCAGAGGCCTCTTCTGACCTTCATGGGCCCTAGGCATGCCTCCGATGCATAGACATACATAAAGATAAAACATTTCTGCACATAAAATCTTAATAAAAGACAGAAAGCAGAATTGGATTCAGGTTAACTGACTCACAATGGTCCTGTTTTCAAAGGCCAGTAAAGCCAAGAGCTATAAGAACCTAACAACAATGACAAAAACCTATAAACCCTAAAACAAAACCACATCTAAACAAAGTTCTAAAACCCTGCTTTCCCAAACTCCTTTCTCATCAATAAAATAAATGATAGAGATTAGGTGTGGGGAGAGCCGGGCGAGAGGGCCAGAATAGGGAATGAAATTAGTGTCTAGAGGGGGGGTTACAACTCTAGGACATGCCAGAGACCAGGGATGGGGGAGGACCGAGGGAGTTTATGGGGTCACTCTAGCTGAGACTCCTAGTAGTAGGGGATATGGAGCCTGAAGTGGCACCTCCTCAAGTGGCAGGGCTCCAGTGGAGGGATGAGAATACCAACACACACATATAACATCCAAACCAAAATTTGTCTTGCATACAATTGCAGAGACAAAGATGGAACAGAGACTGAGTGAATGGCCAACCAATGACTGGCCCAACTTGAAACACAGCCCATGTAAGAGAGCTGATCCTTGACACTATTACTGATATACTCTGTTATGCTTTCAGAAAGGAGCCTACCATAACCAACCTCTCTGAAGTTCCACCCAGCAGCTGACACAAACAGCCAAACATTGTAGAGAACTCAGGGAATCTTGTGGAAGAGTTAGGGGAAGGACTGAGGGACCCAGGGGAGATACAAGCTCCACAGAGAGACCAACAGAGTCAATTAACCTGGACCCTTGGGGACTCCCAACAATCAAAGAGCTGGACCTAGGCCACCTCCCTGCAAATATGAAGGAGATGTGCAGCTTGGTCTTCATAAAGGTCCCTCAACAGCTGGCAAAAAAAAAAAAAAAAGAAGGAAGACCAAAAGGTGGACATTTCATTCCTTCTTAAAAAGGGGAATCAAACACCCACAGAAGGAGTGGCAGAGATTAACTATGGAGCAGAGACTGAACGAAGGACAAGCCAGACTAAATATAGCTATCTCCTGAGAGGCTCTGACAATACCTGACTAATACAGATGTAGAGGCTCATAGCCATTCATTGAACTGAGTACATGGTCCTCAATGAAGGAGTTAGAAAAAGGATCTATGGAGCTGGAGGGTTTGCAGCCCCTTAGGACGAACAACAATATGAACTAACCAGTACCCTCAGAGCTCCCAGGGACCCAACCACCAATCAAGGACTATACATGGTGGGACTGAATGTTCTGGCAGCATGTGTATAGTAGAGGATTGCAAATTCAATCATCAATAGGAGGAAAGGACCTCGGCTTTGTGAAGGTTTTGTGCCCCAGTGTAGGGGAATGCCAGGGCCAATAAGTGGGAGAGGGTGGGGTGGCAGGCATGGGGAGGGGGGAAGCAACAGGGGTTTGTTCTTGTTGTTTTTGTTTGTTTGTTTGTTTTTTGAAGGAGAAACTGGGAAAGTAGAAATTTACCTGTAAATAAAGAAAATATCTAATAAAAAAAAAAGAAAAATAGTACAATTCTAAAAGGAATTTCTGAAAAGTAGGACACAACAAAACCCAGTAAATTACTTTAGCATTACTTTACAGTAATTGCTAATTCCAAAAAAAAATCATAGCACTCTTAGTCATATTTCTGATATTAAACCAAGATATATAGCAATAATAATTTTTTAAAATAATCTTTTACTGTCTTTATGCTAAAAAGTTATTTGACCACTAAAATTATTTCATCAAGAAACATTAAATAGAATTAGTTAAACAGCAGCAGCACATTATAATAAATAAAATTGATATGAGGGAAATTTAAAATGAGATGCCTAAAGAGCAATACTTTTGGTTTTTGTTTATTTGGTTTGGGAAAATTATTAATATAATAAAATGACTAAAATTAACTTTCATTCTTAATAATATCATGGTATTGGTACAGTGACAGGCAAGTAGATCAATGGAATAGAACTGAAGACCCAGAAATGAACCCACACACGTATGGTCACTTGATCTTTGACAATGGAGCTAAAAAAATAGAGTGGAAAACAAATGGTGCTGGTTCAACTGGTTGCTAGTATATAGAAGAATGCAAGTCGACCTGTTCTTATCTCCTTGTACAAAGCTCAAGTCCAAGTGGACCAAGGATAAACCAGATAAAACCAGGTACACTGAAACTTATAGATGAGAAAGTGAGGAAAAGCATCAAACATATGGACACAGAGGGAAAATTCCAGAACAGAACAACAAGGGCTTGTGCTGTAAGATCAAAAGTCGACAAATGGGACCTTATAAAATTGCAAAGCTTCTGTAAGGCAAAGGACACTGTCAACTGGACAAAACGGCAACCAACAGATTGGCAAGAGATCTTTACCAATCCTATATCTGACAGAGGGCTAATATCCAATAAATGCAAAGAACTCAAGAAGTTAGACTCCAGAGAACCAAATAACTCTATTAAAAATGGGGTACAGAGCTAAATAAAGAATTCTCAAATGAGGAATATCGAATGACCCAGAAGCACCTAAAGAAATGTTCAATGTCCTTAGTCATCGGGAAATGTAAATCAAAACAACTCTGAGATTCCACCTCACACCAGTCAGATTGGCTAGGATAAAAGACTCAGGTGACAGCAGATGCTGGAGAGGTTGTGGAGAAAGAGGAATACTCTTTCATTGCTGGTGGAATTGCAAACTGGTACAACCACTCTGGAAATCAGTGTGGCGGTTCCTCAGAAAATTGGACATAGTACTACTGAGGTCCCAGCTATACCACTCCTGGGCATATACCCAGAAGATGCTCCAACATGTAATAAGGACACATGCTCCACTATGTTCATAGCAGCCTTATTTATAATAGCCAGAAACTGGAAACAACCCAGATGTCCCTCAACAGAGGAATGGATACAGAAAGTGTGGTACATCTACACAATGGAATACTACTCAGCTATGAGAAAAGAATTCATGAAATTCTTAGGTAAATGGATAGAACTAGAAAATATCACTGAGTGTTGTAACCCAATCGTAAAAGAACACACATGGTATGCACTCACTGATAAGTGGATATTAACCCAAAAGCTCCAAATAACCAGGATACAATTCACAGACCACATGAAACTCAAGAAGAAGGAAGACCAAAGTGTGGGTGCTTTGGTCTTTCTTAGAAGGAGAACAAAATACTCACAGGAGCAAATATGGAGATAAAGTGTAGAGCAGAGACTGAAGGAAAGGCCACTCACAGACTGTCCCACCTGGGAATTCATCCCATATACAGTTAATAAACCCAGACACTATTGAGGAGGCCAAGAAGTGCATGCTGAAAGGAGCCTGACATGGCTGTCTCCTGAGACACCCTCTCAAAGCCTTACAAATACAGATGCGGATGCTCGCAGCCAACCATTGAACTGAGTGCATGGTCCCCAATAGAAGAGTTAGGGAAAAGAATGAAGGAGTTGAAGAGGTTTGCAACCAAGCAGACCCTTCCAGAAATCCCAGGGACTAAGCTATCAACAAAGAAGTACGCATGGCTCCAGCTGCATATATAGCAGAGGATGGCCTTGACATACATCCATCAATAGGAGGAGAGGTCCTTGGTCCTATGAAGGCTTAACAGATGCCTCAGTGTTGGGGAATCGAGGGCGTGGAGGTGGGAGTGGGTGGGTGGGTGGGTGGAGGAACACCCTCATAGAAGCAGGGGGAGGAAGGATGTGGTAGGGTGTTTCTGGGAGAGAGGGAAAGTGGGAAAGGAGATAACATTTGAAATGTAAATAAAGAAAATATCCAATAAAAAAAAACAAAAATCTGTGTAGAAAAAAAAGCTTACTGTCTGTCATGAAGGCTACTTTAAAAGAATTATACTTTACAAATCTGTTTAGTGAGAGGTCTGAACACATACATCAGTAGCTAAACACTTTATTACCTGTGGGCTATGCTGATTCGTCCCATGTGGACTGGTACCAGAAAGAAATTTCACTAACACATGAATAAGGTTTGGATCTGAAACCAACAAATGAGCCGTAGTCTCCTGGGTTCCAATAGAACTGCTGGAACCAGCTATTAAAAAGAAAAAGGAAAGGTAAGGAATGAATAACTCCTAGCAATAATGAAATATAATATTTATATGTAAGTTTTCATTGCAAAGAATAATGCCACATTCCTTCTTAATATAGAGTCAATCACTTGGGCTGGGTGGTACAGACAAGTAATCCCAGATACTGAGGATGCTGGAGCAAGAGAAAAAACAAGTTATTTAAGAACTGCTAGAGCTACAGACAGAGTTCGAAGCCATGGAAAGCAAAAGTAAAAAAGAGCATTGTGAATGCGGTAGAGCATTTGTTTCATATGCAAGAATCCCAGGTTCAATGATCTCTACTCAGAAGACTGACCTGGACATCATTCTGCTTCTCATCTACCACATGTCTCCTCTTAGAACCTCCCTTCAGATTGTGAAAACATACAAGTACATCTTTATTTGGCACATAGACAAGTGGGAAGAACCTAAATCTCAAATGGCCTGTGGCAGAGTAACAACGTTCCATTTCCAGGAACAGAAAAAGATACATTTACTAGAGAATTTTTACCTCAGTTTGAGGGAAGACCTACTCCTTTTGTCATCCACAGGTTATACTCGAACTGTGGAGAAGTAACACATCCTTTCCACTAACTTAATCTTCAGCATCAGACAGTCATATGGGAAATACAATACAAATCAGAAAGTAGAACAATACTTTAAATTAGTGTAAAAGGTATTCTATTAAATGAAGTTATGTTTAAATAAACATGAAATCATCCAGATATTGATAAAATGTAGAGACTAAAACTGAAGAATGAAATAAAAAAAGCAATGAATCCTTAGGTTAATATTTCATTTTCTGGAATGACATACATTAACAATATAACATCAGAAATATTAAAGAATATGACAGAGATCAATATAAATAAATTTTGAACTTACAATTAAGCTGCATATTCGTCATGAGTGTTAAGCTATGAAGCACAAGGCACCACGTCCGGAGCAAAGTATTTGGATACCAAGCTAGCACTGTGAGAAAGCTAGTTATTGATGCTACATAGAAAAACAAAGGAAAAATGTATTTAGTTGGGATAACTGAATATTTATTAATGACTAAAAACAAAATATAAATTATTTCCTCATAACTAATTCATTAACTAGTATCTTCAAAATCCCCTCCAAATTATTCCCCACTAAATAAAATTAAACTCTAAGAGCTGGTAACAAGAGGGCTGGAGAGATGGCTCAGTGGGTGAGAGTGCTTACTACTGGGCATAAGATTGCCTCAAGATCACAACTGCATGAATTGCAGTTCCAGGAAAGGCGATGCCTCTTCTGACCTCTGTGGGTCCACTACACTCACATACAGACACTTAGGAGCACATACATATTGTAGGAACTCAATAACAGACAAGTTTAAAGATCAGCATGTGACACACAATGACATATTATCATTACAAATCTGATGTACTTTTTATCCAATGTGATTTGTCAACATTCTTCAGAACAAAAATCTTACAGGTACCCTAAAAAATCTGGGATACTGTAGACCAATCAAAAACAACATGACTTCAGAAGAAAAGAGCAAACTCAAACTACTGAAGTCACTTGGAAGACAAAGAAAGAAGTGACAGCAGCTAGAGGTCTAAGAAGTTACTCCAGAGTGCACGGTACCATCAGATACAGTACACAGCAGCACCAGGGCCCAACTCTTCCTTTAAAACATGTTATAAAGATGCTGTTGACAGGAAGGAAACAACAGAAGTCTGGAAGAGCTGGAATGCCAGAAGCTTAAAACAACAACAACAAGAAGGACTTTAAAATCCAAAACCACAAGATCATTTTATTGACCCAAATGGAAAAATTTCCAAGTTCAACAAAGAGAACCATGGAAAATGTTCATCTTGACACCTCTAATTAAATGTTGATAAGCCTGAGTATCTACAAAATAGTCTTACTAAAGAAAAACAACCAGGAAGACAGAAGTGACATGCGCTTCTAACTTTAGGCTACAAAGCTTGTCAAGCACAAAGAGCAAGGGGGGAAGATAGAAGGAAAGGAAGAAGAGGGAAAGCAAGGAGTAAAGGGAAAACCCAACAGCTGAGCTTTTATGTGTTTATGATGTATTTATTTTATGTATGAGTGTTTGCCTGCACGTACGCTGTGCATCACATGTGTACCTGGTGGATCCCCTAGAACTGGATGAATCATAGATAGTTATAAGCTCCCATGAAGGTGGCTAGGAATCAAACCTGGGTCCTCACCAAGAACAACAGATGCCCCTAACTGCTGGGCCATCTATCTCTCCAGTTCCAAAAGTCAGCTTCCAGAAGCATTCTGTGGTAAACTACAAAAATGGTTGGCTATACTCTCACAAAGTTTCAAATTTTCCTGTTTGAGAGCACTGAGAATACTGTACAGGCCAAGATGGGCAAATGCCTATCGACACATCACCAAGCATATACAAGATGGAGTTCTGAAGAAGCAATGAGTATCACTTGACCTTACAACAGTGGAGTTAGTAGTAGGCTGAAACCAAAGAACACAGGGTGAGTACCCCAGAGAGAGAAATTTTAGTTAAATGCATAAAAACCAAAGGAAAAAAGTAAATGAAACAAAAGTAATGCTGAACAAAGGAATTATGGTGTGGAGTGTCAGGATATTGAATATACCCAAGTAAACAAATAACCAAGACTCATTCCTGTACTTACAGACCTCTGGTGAAAAAAACTCAAACATGAGCTTCCTGTGGTATGAGGGAAAACTCTTACTAAAAAGGAAAAAAATAATTCCACAGTAGAAGAAACACATAAGAGAGTTGCAAAGAACGAAGGAACTAGACCCTCAGTGTAGAAAACAATACATTAATGCAAACAGGCTGGAGAAACAGTGCAGCATGTAAAAGTATTTGCTGTACAAATCCAAGAATCGGAGTTCAAGTACCCAGAACCCATGTAAAAAGTTGAAGGTACAGACACCTATAATCCTGGTAGCAGACACAGCGGAACTGCTGAGGCTTGCTGGCTGTCAATCTAGATCCAAGTTAAGAAAGAAACTGACTCAAGGGAATAAGGAAAGCAATGATAGCGTATCAAAGGTACCTTATACCTTTCTCTGCACACAGGAAATACACACATATGCCTATGGATGGAAAGATCGAAGGAGAACAGGAGAGCAAAGAAAACAAGAGAATGAGGGAGGAGGGATGAGGTGTTGTTTTGTTTTGGAGACAGGTTCTCCCTATGCAGTATGCAGACCCAGGCTGGCCTAAAACCCATGCCAGACTACCTGACTAAAATATTAGCAAGGTCTTGATACACAAAAACAAACAACTCATTATTTTAAAAATAATTTGAGGCAGGAGCTCACTATGGTTCCAACTGGCCTAAAACACACTAAGCAGACCAGGTTGGCCTCAAGTCATTCCACTTGCCTCTGTCTCTCAAATGCTGAGATTAAAGGCAAATGCCAACGCACCCAGGCACAAAGAGCATTTTTCACCAAAACAGCACAATCCTAACAATAAAGATAATGTACATTTTAACCTAATTATGTCCATTTAAAAATTTGCTATTTGGATTACAATAATGGTTTTCCAGCAAAGAAACCTTACCTTGATTTAATGAGATGACAGGTATCCGATTAGCATTATATAAAAAAATATCTGCTCCATTCTCTTTGTTCCCTGATGAACTAGAATTAAGGCTCAATGTGAGCCACAACTGAAGAAGTGATTCCAACTTAAAAAATAAAAATAAAGGAAAGAAAACTAAGATGAGGAAAACGTACTTACATTATTAGGTACCGTTCAAACAAAAATATTTATGCTTATAACCTTATGAGTAAATAACTTGTTTCTCATTATCTCCAAGCTATTTTAATTAGGTTTGCAAGCAAACATATCTTAAAATTCTTGGTAAACTATAATTTAACTGAATTAAAATATATAATTCGCTTCACACCCAATGTTTTCCTCAATGAAAAATGGAAGTCAATTCTTTTAAACACAGGGTTATATACAATATAAAGCAGAAAGAGTACCAATATTTAAACTCATGAAAATAAAAAATGGCTGACCACTAAGGAGGGAGAAATCAGCAAATATTCCTAAGATTTTTCTCAACTAACTATAAGAAAGAAACCATCATGGTCAGGTCATTCAGTTCCATCCAATAATAAACATTATGTCAAAATACATCAAAATACATTACTTTCCTTTAAAGTCCTACCTGAACATGATGGACTTGTAGCATGGAAAAAAGTTTATTGAAACAAACATTCAACATTGGGACAGACGACAGCTGTATAATGAGCTGGCTGCTCTGGTTAGCTGGCTGTAAAGTCCCTAGAAGTGAGTCATCTGTTCCAGTTGGAGACTGTGAAACTGAAAATCAAACACAAGGACCACTTCATGAGCAAGTTTGGGGACACATGTGAATTAACTAGCAGACAAGAATAGCCTAAAAATTTTTATTAAAATTAAATGGTAAACAATGGATCAATAATAGTATTTAGGAAAATTACCTTTTATGAATTACTAGAAACTAAAGACAAGAAAAAGAAACTTGCAAATTCACAACACTAATCTCTACCACTTTTCCAAAGTTAGTAAAAGGAAAACCTTTACTAATTGTTAAGAAAGCAGTTCTAGAACACTGCAATATATAAAGTGCACGCGTTTGTGTTTTACTGTGCTGTTAAATTTAGGGTGTAGCATTTTAGAAATGTGCTCTGCCACTGAACCAGACACACAACCCTGTAGTTCATTAGTTCTTAACCTTGACTGCATTTTAGAATCAACTGCATAGCTTTTCAATGTTTGTTGTTCAGATCACACAAGAATTAATAAAATGAAAACATGTTTATGGGGAACAGAAAATGTAAGAACATGTGGAGAAATCTATGTTATATTCAGAATATTACTAAACTAAAAAGGGACACACCTGGGTGAACGACAGTGATCAAGGGCAGAAGAGTAACTGAAATAGAAATTATTTTAAAAAGGCTCCCAATAAACTTTAAATAAGCAATATCAAATAATGAAATGGGATCTTGAAGGCATATTGCACTGTCTCACGTCATGAGACTGAACCCAATAAACAAGTTTCCCATATTAAATGAGAGATATTGCATAATGTTTTTTATGTACTATAGGAGTTGTCTCCTTTTATTCCTTCATTTTCTGTGAGCAAGAAAAAAATGCATATTATAAACTTTCTATTTACAAAAGGAAGATAATATACTGTGAGTTCTCTCAGACTATGATCATCCACAACTCTTCCAACTCTCTACATGTCTCCCTTCCTTCCTTCAGCCTGGGAGACACTAAAGTGGCATGTATGCCTAGGAGAAAATGTCCCTGGTAACTCCCCTCCTCCTCAGCACCACTCCTTCATGCTGCCTTTGAGAAGCAGGTTACCCCTTGGAATGCACTCCCCTGATAGGAATAAATCAGTAGACATCAACACCTGGAAGGCTCAACTCTGGCAGATCACCTGTTTCTGTCCAGACTATTAGGAAAAAGATTGCTTTTCTTTTGCTGTACCTAAAATGTGATGCCTCTCAATTATGGGATTTGGCTAGGAGACCTTTGACTGATATTTCACTTATATTATACAGCCTACTATTTCAAAATAAATAAGCTAATATTTAAAAAGTGTGCTGTATCACAGATGTATAATCCAAATAACGAATTATATAGTATTCCCTAGAATTTCCTTATTGACACAACAGCATATAAACAGGAATGTGCTTTAGATTTCTGGACTGAATCTACATTTGGCATATACCTCAAATGTCCACTTGTGAATACGCTGTCACATTTCATGACAGGACACCAAGTTATAAAGGTTGTAAGTCATATACTCAAAGCTCCAATTTTACCACACAGAATTTTAAACTTGTCCTTGATGATTCTCAGAAAAGAAACAATCCACTGTAACCATGTGAATTGTAATCAAACTTACAGGTAGGAGATGAATTTGTTAACGCTTGTAAAATGGAATCTGCCTCCAGAGTAGACATCATTTTCAACATAAGTTCTGCTTGCTGTTCAAGGCCAACTTCTAGACGAGCGTCTAAAGCTACAAAAGGGAGGAGAAGGTATCTGAAGAGTTACATGGACTACCCCCTATAGAAATGTGTCAACATCTGACCCCAGAAGAGGATGGGAGGTTTCTACTGCACAGGAAGAAATGTGCTATCAAGGACTAAAACAACTTGCTCAGATGGAAAATGAATGCACTAAGACATGTGGAATAAATCAGTGACATGATGATAGTGGAAGGAAATACACTAAAGGAGGAGAGATGGCTTTCCCCTCTCAAAGAGAAGAGAAAAACAAACAAACAAACAAACAAAAACAACAACAAACCGCCATCAACAGAAGAGTATCAGATATAGAAATGTTAGCTTATATTAGGCACATATAAATGTGTACACACTCACATAGTACCACTAAGACAATAATAACTACAATCCAAATCTTAGTTTCTTTAAACAAATTTTAAAATATAGTAATTATAGAAGAGACTAATTTTCAAATACAAGCAAAAGTAGAAAATGATGAAGTTGGGGCATCATCATACTTTGCCCAAGAACTAGAAACTGCTCAAAGAATAATGACTACTTATCAGAGCCAGGGGCCATTTAAAGAGTCATATTACTCATATCGGAGACAATTGACATATCCAGTTAAACGAAAATATTTTAGTGAGTATATTTAATACCCATACACGAAAATTATCAAAATTATAAATATCATGTCTATAGCTTACAATGAAAACGAATGACATGAATAAATTATAAGTGCTTGATTAAATGACAAAATCAAGGACCAAGTTAAAATTTAATGAAAACCTATCTAGAAACATACTTGGTGTTGGTCTCTGGTGTACACACGCGCACACACACACACACACACACACACACACACACACAAAATTAAAGTTAAAAAACTTAATAAAGAAATTAAATGCAATTCTGTAGGAAAATATGTATATGTTATTTAAATGTATATTTTGATCTGGGCTGAGAATACACCCTCCAAGAGGCAAAGACTACCTAACAAAACCCCAATAGCAGACACTGGGAGCCCTCTTTTTAAGCTGTTAGTCAAGGCTGTCCAAGAGACTCCTAAAACATAAACTGTTGCTATTGCCTTAAGCAGTCCACAAATGCCGGGTGGTGGTAGCACACGCCTTTAATTCCAGCACTTGGGAGGCATTCAAGGCCAGCCTGGTCTACAGAGTGAGTTCCAGGACAGCCAGGGCTATACAGAGAAACCCTGTCTCAAAAACAAACAAACAAACAAACAAAAAAACCCCAAAAAAACCAAAAACAAAACAAAAAAAAAAGAAGTCCACAAATGTGGAAGGTGAGCCCCTACTGCTGAAGACACCATGCATGTCAGAGGCCCCTGAGCTTGAACTGAGCTGAACGTTTCCTCCCTAAGAATGAGCAGTTCTCTACTTGAACTTAAGACCTGCTCAACAAGAGAAAAACCATGCCCAGTACTAGAAACCTGGCCAACTAAATGGCCATGAAGTCATGGGTCTTGGAGAAGAACCTACAAGCACCATTTTTTAAACTAGTATAATCCATAACCACAACTGGAACGCTAGTCCTTAATGCCCACAGATAAGTGTAGTCTTCACCACACCAAGGAAACCTCTTTGCAACAGAAGGAGCCCATTATAGGAAATAATCATCCATCAAAATGCAGAGCTATAAACCCAACTCCAATGGATACACCTAGAAACCACTCTTGTACCTAATGCTCAAGAAGCATTGTAGAAGAGTGGGCAGAACAACTGTAAAAGCTAGAGGATCACGCAGTTGAGTGGCAGAAAGACTGGTTCCCAGTAGTATCAATTATTAGACACCGAGTCTCAGCAACATGACTGCCCAAACTGCCTGAAAACATGCATACAAGTGACATGCTACAGATTGAGCACCTGTTCTATGTATCCGGGAAGATTATATATCTCTATATATGCATGTAATACAATGAATAAAAATAGAGGCCATCAATTTGAAAGAGAGTGTACTGGCTAGTTTTGTGTGTCAACTTGACACAGGCTGGAGTTATCACAGAAAAAGGAGTTTCAGTTGGGGAGACCCAGCTGTGGGGCATTTTCTCAATTAGTGATCAAGGGGGTAGGGCCCCTTGTGGGTGGTGCCATCCCTGGGCTGGAAGTCTTGAGTTCTATAAGAGAGCAGGCTGAGCAAGCCAGAAGAAGCAAGCCAGCAAGGAACATCTCTCCATGGCCTCTGCATCAGCTCCTGCTTCCTGACATGCCTGAGTTCCTCCAGTCCTGACTTCCTCTGGTGAGCAACAGCCATGTGGAAGTAAGCAAAATAAACCCTTTCCTCCCCAACTTGCTTCTTGGTCATGATGTTTGTGCAGGAATGGAAACCCTGACTAAGACAGAGAGCAAGGACGGATGTAAGGGAGGGTCTGGAAGGAAAGAGAGGAGGGAAATGATATAACTGTATTGTAATCTCAAAGAAAAAAGAAATTACAATAAAATAATGTATTGTCACTTCACATATCAATCACCAAATAGCTTAGAGTTATGAGAGAGAAAAATCAAGGTGGACCACCAATATATGGAAGCTCTTTCAACATGCTGACAGAAACAGATATGAATGGGAAAGACAGGACACTAGTGACACCAAGTTCAGAAATTATATACACAAAATTAAACTTCTCAAAGGAAAACACAAATTTATAACTTCCTTAGTATATGCCTTAAAATGTTCTTGTGCACTTACCCTGAGACACTGAAACACTGACGGCCTGGGATCCATTCTTCTCTGTGTTTGATGGTGGTTTTGTTACAGGCATCCCCAGGCCTCCAATGTAAGGATTATAATTATAGGTGCCATAATCAGCACCCCAATAGTCATACCACGTACTGCTTATAGGCTTTAAAAAAAAAAGTTAATGTGTTTACTTAGTTATACATACTTACAGTACTGTGACAGTAAGCCTACAAAATAAACATTTTCCTCCTTGTAAATTCCCCAAAGTTGTTATTAATTTACAAAATGGGTCAGTAATATCCTGCTAATTTTCTGATACAAGAATAACTGGTAAGATTACAATCTGAAAGGTAACTAGCATTATTAATAAAATATGTACCAAAGAGCAATAATTATATAAGTATTTAAGTATTTCAAATGCATCCCCATTGAAAAAATAGGTAAGACTCCAGATGGCTGCCTGAAATTCAGGTAATTCATAACAAACATCTCCTGGCTTCTAGGAATTCTTATTACATAACTGTTCATGGCTATATGAGTTTAAGACAAAAAATTACGTACTACATATGAAATTCTCATCTTTACTTCAACTTTTACAAGTTCATTTATTTAGTATGAAGACAATGATAAGAGATTGTTTCTCTCTTTCTACCATGTGTATGCTGATTAAAACACCCTTGTCATTAGTACTTTTAATTTTCTTATTATGTTAAATTATATTAAAAAATAAATATAATTTAGAATATATTTATCATGTGTATTAAAGCATATGCCTGTGTGGCATGTGTGCCTGGTATCTGCAGAGGCCAGAAGAGGGTATCAGGTCCTGTGGAGTTGGAGTAACAGATGGTTATGCACCACCATATGGGTACAGGGTATTAAGCCCAGGTCCTTGGTATCAACAGCCAACTCTCTTAACTGCTAAGTCAAACTTCCAGCCACTTTGACATTCTTTCTTTATTTTTTAAAAGGCACAAAATACTGACTGCAGCTTAATGCATGCTGTATGCTCAATAATGGGATACAATTGGTAGCAAATGTTCATGGTTTTAATTATTACTCCTGTTGCTAGATTACAAAAGAATTTTCTAGCTTATTAACTTTTTCATAGAACCAACTCTTTTGCTGATACTATATACTGTTCTTTGAATACCTATTTCATTAATTTCTTGCCATCTGTGTTTAGGATTGGCTATTTATTTATTTGATATTTACAGTATTTTATATTATGCATACTTACTGCTATGATCTTTCTTGTATCTCAGAGGTTCTGACAGGACATATTTTACTATCATTTTCTCTATGAATTTCTTTAGTTTCTGTTATAGTTTCTTGGGTGACCCACTACTTATTCAGAAATATGTTTTTGTGATTGCTTTAGTTTCTCTTATTATTGACTTCAAGTATTACCAAATTATGGTCTAATAAAACACAAGAAATTATCTCAGTTTGTCTGTGTGTGTTTCTTAAAACTTCAGTAGGATTCTATGATGGATCATTTGGTAGAAAGTGTCACATGATCCTAAACCAGTAACCTATGCACTGCCTATCTATTGGGTATAATAATATGAATACAGATCTCTTAAATCCTGTTCATACACAGTATACTTTAGTGCTGTAATTACCAGACAAAATGCATGAGATAAAATTATTCTAACACAAAATACCTTAAAAACTTTGGCTGCAAGAGGATCCTTTTCTAGATCAATATCTAAAGGATCAATGTCAACTTCCATGAGATCTTGAAGTAGCTCAAGGTCAATTTCCTTCTCTTTTTCCAAAGAAGAGAGAGGAGGCGTACCTTCAGATGAATAAAAAAGATTTCATTGGTAGAGTATATTACATGAAATTTAAATGAAACACTGCTTTATGTTATAGAACTAAATACTTCATTTGCATACAACACACTTTCCAATATTTAAATATTTATATTTAACAATTAATCAGCATGCAAACTTATCACTTGACAATACTATAAAAACGTCAATGCAATATCAGATGAGTTATTTCTTTTTTTTTTTTTTTTTTTTTTTTTTTTTTTTTTTTTTTTTTCCGAGACAGGGTTTCTCTGTATAGCCCTGGCTGTCCTGGAATTCACTCTGTAGACCAGGCTGGCCTCAGAAATCTGCCTGCTTCTGCCTCCTAAGTGCTGGGATTAAAGGCATGAGCCACCACTGCCCGGCGAGTTATTTCTTTTTGTGGTTGTTTTTTTTTTTTTTTTAAGATTTTTTTATTTATTACATGTAAGTACACTGTAGCTGTCTTCAGATACCTCAGAAGAGGGCATCAGATCTCATTACAGATGGTTGTGAGCCACCATGTGGTTGCTGGGATTTGAACTCAGGACCTTCAGAAGAGCAGTCAGTGCTCTTAACCACTGAGCCAACTCTCCAGACCTGAGTTATTTCTTAAAGTGAGATAAATCTTACCATTCAAAATAATCCTTAGCTTACTTAAAATGGATTAATATTTTGTTACACTTACTACGTAATTGTCTTTAAAGTATTTTAACCATAATTACAATAGTCATGAAGAACTCAAGCTAAAGCCAGAGAATTCAATTGTAAGACTTATAAAATATTTACAGATGTGTTCAATTTTTTAAGTAGTTGTCTATAACCTGAAGTGATTACTTTTTCATCCTTTCTTTTCACTAAATACACATTTATAGAACGTCCAGGTAATACAAGCCTATACTAGTTTCTGTATATGTATATAAAAACCAACTTATCATTTCTTTGTACTTACTTAAGAAAGGGATAGAGGTTAATTAAGAAAGGGATAAAGGGTAGAGATGCATGTTAATTAAGCAAACTATAACATGAAGAGCTAAAAGAGTGCAATGATGGCAAAGGCAGGTACACACGCTTCTTGGCAGCAAACATGAATTGTATGTAAACAAAGTCTTTTCAAATGAACAAGGAATCAGTTGAAAGAACTGGATTGTGAGGGAACCTATGACTAAAACAAACAGTTGAAAGTGACTATAGGATGTTAAAGGTGTGGGGGGTGCGGTGGGGTGGGACGGGTGTGTACGTGTTTGTTCAATACTAAACAAAACTTCTGTTTTGAAAAGGATTATCCAGTTTATAAAAAATAGTCTGTACATATAAATTAACAAATATAGATTTTTTTAAAAGAAGAAATATATAAAATATTCCAATATTTGGATATTAAAGAACAAGAGCTCTTCAAGTTTTGTCTTCAACACTTCAACATGTAAGTGATAGTTCATCACATCTGAACTTGAGATCTGGAATCATCTGAAAGTCTAAGCTCTGGGCTTTACTGTGAGAGAATTTTTAATTGGTATAACTGAAATGTGAAAGTCCACCCACTCCTGGCGGTACCATTCACTGTACTGACATTCTAAACTGTATAAAAAGATAAAGTGAGGGCTGGAGAGATGGCTCAGCGGTTAAGAGCACTGACTGCTCTTCCAGAGGTCCTGAGTTCAATTCCCAGCAACCACATACAGGCTCACAACCATCTGTAATGAGATCTGACGTCCTCTTCTGGTGTGTCTGAAGACAGCAACAATATATTTTACATATAATAATAAATAAATCTTTAAAAAAAGAAGAAGGAAGGAAGGAAGGAAGGAAAGAGAGAGAGAGAGAGAAGAAAGAAAGAAGAGGTTGCTCCTGTTCACAACCATCTATAATGGGATCTGATGCCCTCTTCTGGTGTGTCTGAAGACAGCTACAGTGTACTCAAATACATAAAATAAAAATAATTAAAAAAAAAAAAGATAAAGTGAGCTAGGCACGAGCTCAAACCATCTCTGCTTTCAGATTACAGATGTGACTAGCTTAATGTGCTCTTGGTCATTATGACTTCCCCAGTAATGAAATAAAACCTCAATTTATAAACTGTTTAATTTTCGACATTTTATGAGTACGCTCTCTTTCTATTTTATACACACACACACATACACACACACACACACACACACACACACACACACACACATGCATAACATGTGCAAGCCTGGTGCCTACATAAGTAAGAAGAGTGTGCAGATCCCTGCAATTTGTGGTTGTGAGACACTACATGAGCTGACTCTTCTGCCCCAGTTGTTTCCTAAGTTGCTAAGCTCAACAGAAAAGAAATTAAGAAAATATATAAAACACTTACAATGCTATAAAATGAAAGCAATATGTAAGCTACACTAAAATAAAATGCTTAGTATACTATGAAATGATAGCAAAAGATGTAAAAGAAAAAAGGTCTGGCTTTAAAAGACTTAACAGAAAAACAAAAAACTCAATTTTATGTTACTAACATTCATCAACTAGAAACATATTTTCATTTAAAAGACAGAGTGAGGGCTATTTTGAATCTAACTTTATAATTCACCTGCTATCTCATGTGTCAACGGTTCATCTATGGTCTCCAGCAGCTGAGCCGAGGACTGCTGCAGGGAGTCGTCGGAGTCACCAGCTGTAGCACCAACATCCTCGCTCACTGTGCCTTCTTCCATCGCTTCTGCAGCCACCGGAGCCAACAATTCTCCTGTGTTGGAGGAGATGATCCTAACCATTTTAATAATTTATATGTTTTGATTACCCATAGTTAACAGATGAAGAAGCTAACAGAGTGCTTTTCTAAGATTACAGAAGAACTAGTAACCAGCATGCCTCTTACTAACAATCAAATAAGGCTTCCTTCCCTACCTGTGTACTCTAGTCACCTGGCAACTTTAAAACCACTGCTCCAAGTGTCAAAGAAGAGAAAGCTACACAGCTGCTACTGCAACATTTATGCATTTAGGAAGTCTCATATTTTCCTTTAGATATTACTTGAGCAATAACAAGCTAATTCTGACATACCATAAGAAAAATTAATCCTGACAAACCTGCTAGAATGTCCTGCAGCATACAGGTTAAAGAATACTGAGCCCAGGCACCTCCCCAAGAGATGTCTCCTCTATTGAAGTCAGTTCCAACCAGAAGCAACAACAGTCTTTCTAGCTGGGGCTCATTGACAATCTCACACAGATGAATAGTTGGCCTGGTAGCATTTGCAATGCGTGCAAGAACCTGAAACACATTATGAAATCATTTGCTTAAAATATCAGTTAAATTTAAGAAAAAAAAAAAATAATAGAATACTGACACAACAATTTTCAAGGCAGATGTTTAATTTTTCTATAAAGTATTAAAACAAAATACAAACAATGAAACCCTGCACATTAAATACTGTATTTAAATTTATTTATTTTCAAGACGGGGTTTCTCAGTTTAACTCTAGTTGTCCTGGAACTCTCTGTAGACAAGGCTGGACTGCCTCTGCCATGTTGACTCTTGAGATTAAAGGAGTGAGACACCAGGTCAAGATTTTGTGACTGGTTTTAAATTTGGGTGAATACAAATAAACAATGAATGTGTTGCAGGAAAATAATCATGGTATTCAAAGTCACTCAGTAATCTCATTTATGTTTATATACTTCCTATGTGAATTGATAGAAGATTAAAGATAGGTACACCCAAACTTATCTACATTTCCATACCTCAAGGTTTAACAAAATAAAAAAATTGCATCTGATTTTTCCCAGGAAGTAAGTAAAAAGTATTTTTTAAAACTTTTCAGGGCATAACAAGACAAGGAAAGTGAACACAAAAGAGAAAAACCAAAAAGACTCCTTATTAGTTATATCAAGCAAAAACTGTATTGCATCTTACTTACCTTGCAGACAAACAATAAGAGGTCTGCATGGCATGTGAAATCCATGGAGAGGAGGAACAGGACAAGCTTTTGCACTACTGAGATACAACGGTCATGGGCCAGAGTAAATGGCAGAGGTTCTATCTCAGGGCTCTCTTTTGTTGTTGTAACTTCAGTGTCTAAATTAGAACGAGACCATTCTGCTGTCCGGCGCAAGCGAATCAAATCCTTAAAATGCTGCATACAGAAATATACATGATTTAGAGCAATGTTTATTTAATGGAAACTTCTCAGTATACACCTTTATAAGATGAAAATATCCAACATACAACTTCTAATGCACAAAAAATTCATATGTACCATAAGCTTCCAAGAAAAAATAGAGGATGGTGTTTTGTTTAAAACAAATGTCTCTTTTGATCACCCTATCTCTAAGTGACCCTGAATCTCTGACCTTCCAGCCTTTATCTTGCAGATGCTGGTATTATAGGCATAAGCTTTCACACCTGGCTAAAGATTAAAAACTGCCTATATTGGCTAGCATAAATTATCTCCACTTAAAGTACATGATATACAACAGAATTACATACAGGCCATAAAATAGATAAAATCTAATATTTAAAATAAATCATACCAAAACATTAATTCAAATTATTTCAAAATCTAGAAAAGTATACTTTATAGAAATACAAAAATTAGAAGTTAAATGTTACCTAGGTGATATATAAATATGGAATAATGAATACAAATTTAATGGGTGTTTACTATTTTCTCTATTTTCAGACAATAGTCTTGCTTCTTATAATCCACTTGCCTCAAGCTACTTAATATTGAGATTATAGGCAAACACTACCATGAGTAAAAAAAATCAATTATATTTAAAATTCACTGGAACTTAATTCAAATGTGGCAAAGACAGTTTTTGAGTCATATGTACAACTCAATACAAAGAAGTTTTGGGCTGGCAAGATAGCTCAGCGGGTAAGCTTCCTAGGGTTAGGAATTTGCTGAGTTCAAATCCCAGCAACCACACGATGGCTCACAACCACCTGTAATGAGATCTGATGCCCTCTTCTGGTGGGTCTGAAGGCAGCTACAGTGTACTTATTTATAATAATAAATAAAATTTAAAAAAAAAAAAAAAGACGTTTCAATGCCAAATCTAAATCTTTGCATTACATATCTAGAGAAAAAAGAAATGACAAGTATTTAGTTATTAGTTTTCTTTAAAAGGATAAGGAGATCATATTTATAAGGCTTTTTATTATACAATGAAAATGACAGAAGCATCAATATCAAATGACCAATACACAGTAATTACTTGATCTCTAATTTACTGACTCAGAATCCACTCTGAATGTTATGTACTAGGCAGTAAAGTCCACACTACATTTCCTTCACTAAAGCTGAATGCTCTGATTTTGAAGGTTGATAAGAACAATATGTTATCTAGTTGCCCAATCATTATTAAAAACCTATGATTATTCTGGGCGGTGGTGGCGCACGCCTTTGATCCCAGCACTTGGGAGGGAGAGGCAGGTGGATTTCTGAGTTCGAGGCCAACCAGGTCTACAGAGTGAGTTCCAGGACAGCCAGGACTATACAGAGAAACCCTGTCTCAAACAAACAAAAACAAAAAACAAAAACAAAACCTATAATTGCCTTGCCAGGGGTAGATCTTACCTTGGAGGTCGCCTGCTTCAGTTTTGCTTGCTCTACTAGCAGTTTATATGATGAGCCTTTGTTACTCTGTATTTTTTCTTTTTCCATCTGTTCCACCAAAGCCTTCTGTTTTGCCTTTAGTAGGTTAAGTTGCTTAAAATACAAATAAACAACTTAATCTTTAAAATACCAATGTTAAGAACAAAATCGTAATTACTATACTTCTCTCAGAATTCATACTTCAAATAAATAATCTTCTGAATAAAAAGTTAAATTACGACGGCTAGAAAAGGAGCTCAGCAGTTTGCTGGTCTTGCATAGGACCTGGGTTCGGTTCCCAGCACCCACACAGCAGCAAGCATGGATGTGTAACTCCGGTGCCAGGAGACCTGACACCTCTTCTGCCTTCCTCAACTACCAGGTGCTCATTATTCAGAAAAAACACACACATACATAAAAAGTAAAAATCAGTAAAATCTACCAAGCAAAGTACTGATATATTTGCCATAGTTAAGCCCAAGAATACCACTCTGAAGAAGCTAGACATAAAGGGAAACACTCTGTAGACTTCCCTGCCAACGTTTTACTTAATCACTACACACAATAAACTACACAAACCTAAAGGAAACAAAGACAACACTACCCGAAACTAAGAATCTGAACACTCTTGGAGCCCTTGCATAGACATGCTATTCCAACTCAGGAACCATGGAAGGCCTCTTTGAGAAAATGATAGTGTCCTAACATCAAAAAATATGTCTATTTATCCAAGCAAAAGACTAAAACTATGTATTTAGAAATTAAAAAAAAAAAAAAACAGAAAATTTACTTTTTTCATCCAAATATCCTGGATGAGGAAATGATTACAGGTTGTTCCACAAACTTAAATTCAATACTATCTAATATTCAAGAAATTAAAATCTAAAAGTTGGAGGGGCAGATGACAAGTAACTTCATTCATCCAAAGGTCATTTCGAGGCCACAAGAATTTAAGAATAAGTGTTGTTGGGTTTGTTAAAAAAAAACAAAAACAAAAACAAAAAAAACTGCACATGATAAACAGCAGCATGGAAGGAAAGCCAGAACAAGGCAAACAAAATCAATAAACTTTTTAAACAAGTTGAACAATTCTTTAACAATAGGAACAGAAAACTAAGAAGTTTAAACAATATCAAAACTAAGTGAAGTAGATATGTTTGCCATTTTACAAATAAGGTCACCAAGTAGTAAACTGACAACCTAGGCGGCTTACCAGATATCTGTCTAAAGTCAACAGATGAAACCAAGGACATATTCAAAACTAAAACAAAGTTACAAACCATTACCTGCTTATGATGAACAAGCTGCTTTCTGATTTTTCTGGAATATAATCTATCGAGGCTACTGCCTCCCTTGGAGGATCTATTTAAACTCTGAGTATGCAGATTATTGTTAATAAAACTCCACTGGTTGCCTGGAAAGAAAAGTTTTTATTAATAATTCTTTTAAATATGACTTCAGAGTAATTTCCATACAACAAAAACAAAAAACACAATATGTCAACCAAGACAAAGTACTTTAAAGACAGCTCTCTGAAGGCTAAACAAATGACTGACCACAGAGTTCTGTATCCAATCTCTTCTTGAGCATTCCACACACTTTGTTACAATGCTTAAGATTTATTTTGAACTGAGCAGTAGTGGTCCACACCTTTAGTCTCAATTACTTGGAGGCAGAGGCAGGAAGATCTGAGTTCCAGGACAGCCTGGTCTACAAAGAGTTTCAGAATAGCCAGGGCTGTCTTAGCTCAAAACAAAACAATATCCTATTTTTTTTTTAATTTGGTTATTTAGTTTTTCAGAGGTTAACTTCTTGATTTCTTTATATATTCTGGATATTAGCCCTCTATTGAATATAAGGTTAGCAAAGGCTTTTTCCCAATCTGTATAGGTTGCAGACTTGTCCTATTAACAGTGTCTTTTCGCCGGGCAGGGGTGGCACACACCTTTAATCCCAGCACTTGGGGGAGGCAGAGGCAGACAAGCAGATTTCTGAGTTTGAGGCCAGCCTGGTCTACAGAGTGAGTTCTAGGACAGCCAGGGATACATAGAGAAACCTTGTCTTGAAAAACAAAACAAAACAAACAACCAACCAAAAAAAAAAAAAAAAAGTGTCTTTTGCCTTACAGAAGCTTTTCAGTTTCATGAGGTCTCATTTATCAATTCTTAATCTTAGAGCCTGAGCCATTGGTGTTCTGTTGAGGAAATTGCCCCCCTGTGCCAATGAGTTTGAGGCTATTTCCCACTTTCTAGTCTATTAGATTCACTGTATCTGGTTTTATGTGAAAGTCCTTGATCCACTTGGACTTGAATCTTGCACAATGTGATAAATATGGATCTATTTTCATTCTTCTACATATAGACAGCCAGTTAGAGAAGCACCATTTATTGAAGAGGAAGGGAAAAGGGGAACAGGATCAGGTATGGGGGTGGGGGAGACAGAAAGGAGAGACGTTCAGGGGGCTAGGAGAATGAATGGAAATATGTAGCCTTGGGGAATGGGAGGTTGGGGGGGTCCTCTAGAAAGTACCAGAGACCTGGGAGGTGAGAGATTCCCAGGACTCAATGGGGGTAATCTTAGTCAAAATGCCCAACAGTGGGGTGAAGGAACTCAAAGATAGATTTCAAGTAGATAGACAAGGCCTCAAGTAGAGAGAAAAGGTTACCAACCTAGTCAAAATTTTCTGACCCAGGATTGTTCCTGTCTAAAAGAACTGCAGGGGAAAAAAAAATGGATAAGACTGAAGGAAAAGTGGTTAAGTGACCGCCCAACTTAGGACCTGTCTCATGGGGGATGGGGGGTGGGAGGGCAAGGCACCAAGGCCTGACACTATTACTGATGCTATGATGTGCTTACAGACAGGAGGCTGTCCTCTGAGAGGTCCAACTAGCATCTGACTGAGACAGATGCAGATACTTACACCCTACCAGTGGACTGAAGTTGAGGAGTCCTATGGTTGAATTAGGGAAAGGATTGAAGTAGCTGAAGGGGAGGGTGACCCCATAGGAAGACCAGCAGTCTAAACTAACCCAGACCCCAGGGAGCTGCCAGAGATTGAGCCATCAACCAGGCAGGATATGTGGGCTGGTCTGAGGCTCCCCAACATACATTTAGCAGATGAGGCCTGGTCTGGCCTCAGTGGGAGAAGATGTGCCTAATTCTCAAGAGACTTCAAGCCCCAGAAACGGAGTATGTGGGGTGGCAGGGTGGGGGTGTACCTTCTAGGTGGCAAAGGGAATGAGGAACTGTAGGAGGGGGAACATAGTGGGGGGGGGATCTGCTGGATTGTAAATTAATTAATTAAAAACAAAATCAACACAACCAAAACCACAAAATAATTAATTTTGAACAACATAACTTTGATGTGTTCTACACAAGAAATAATAATAGCAAAACAACAATACTACTAATAAAAAGGCTTTGTACAACAAAGACAATAATAATATTAAAAATGTTTTGTACAAGCACCAGAAAAAGGCTATTGAGATTAATGACTGCCAAAATGGGTTTAATAGTTCAAAAGGCAGGCTGCATATCATTTATACTTGTGTTTTGGAACACGTCCACACTATTGTGTATGGTTCTTTCTCTTAGTCTGGGCGAAAACCACTCTTCTTTGATCTTTTTCATTGTTATTTTAAGATAGGGTCTCACTAAGTATACAGCTCTAGCTGAACGTTACAGAGAATGTTTCTGTTGCCTGATAGCTAGAATTAAACATACACCCCTCCATACAGAACCCCTCTTCTGATTGATTTATTCATAATTTTAAAATGTTTTCCAATTTCTTTTTCTTTCTTTCTTTTTTTTTTTTTGGTTTTTTCGAGACAGGGTTTCTCTGTGTAGCCCTGGCTGTCTTGGAACTCACTCTGTAGACCAGGCTGGCCTCCAACTCAGAAATCCGCCTGTCTGTTTCTGACTCCCAAGGGCTGGGATTAAAGACATGTACCACCACTGCTATGTTTTCCTATTTCTGACATTCGATTTAATTATCATACTTCAAAGTCATCAAACACTGAAAATGTCTTCCCATCATTTCTCCTTGAAAATATCAAACAAAAATAAAATTTAACTCTTCCAATACAATTTATTCTATACAACTTAAAACTGTAATTATAGTTAACTCAATGCTAATGTTTATCCCTTTATCCTGTAACTTGGGAAATGAATTGATACACACACTTTTTTTATACCAACATAAAATAAATTCCCCACATCTGAGAGTACGCTTTCATCTTCCCAAAACTAATAGAATATCAAAGTACAGAAATGTATGGATTTTATTTGCTGCATTGACACATTAGGTTCAGTTGCCTCAGACCTTGTATTAAAATCATCGGTAATTACAATGAATCAAAAAATACACTTAATATAGACATTTCCCTTCATTTGTAAACTTTTGTGCTCCAAGCCTACTAAAACATAAAGTAATAATGTTACGAATTTCGAACTCAAAAAATAAAGGACAATTGTTGCTACAGAAAACAACTGAACTAAACTCATGGCTCCAGCTGCACATAGGAGGAGAGAACTTGGTCCTGCGAAGGTTTATGCCCCAGTGTAGGGGAATGCCAGGGCCAGGAAGCAGGAGAGGGTAGGTTGGTGAGCAGAGGAGGGAGGAGGGAACAGGGTTGGTTTTTTTTTTGGGGGGGGGGGAAGGAGATATCATTGGAAATGTAAATGAAGAAAATATCTAATAAAAAAAGAAAGAAAGGGCTGGTGAGATGGCTCAGAGGTTAAGAGCACTGACTGTTCTTCCGAAGGTCCTGAGTTCAAATCTCAACAACCACATGGGGGCTCACAACCATCCGTAATGAAATCTGATGCCCTCTTCTGGTGTATCTGAAGACAGCAACAGTGTACTTATATATAATAATAATATATAAATCTTTAAAAAGGAAGAAAGAAAGAAAGAAAGAAAGAAAGAAAGAAAGGAAGGAAGGAAGGAAGGAAGGAAGGAAGGAAGGAAGAAAGAGAAAACAACTGAACTAAACTAAGAAGTAAGGTTTTTTAAAAAACATGGCTTACTGCACTAAAATAAATTTTTAATGGAGGACGGGAGAAATACAATTAAAATATAATCTCAAAAATAAACAAATAAAAAATCAAAAACCTCCACAGATTCCCTTGCCATAATCCCACTTCTAAAAGTATTGAAGTATGGGTGCAGATATTCGTATAGATGTACTGACAGACTAAAATTCATATCGAGACAAAGAAGTTTGTCCATCACATATAAATTCTATTTCTCAGCAGATTCCTAAAGAAAATGAACTCATGTTTTACATAAATTACATACATATGTCTATCTCCAGGCCAATAGCCAGCTGAGGAGCAAGCATGGAGTCCCTGACAATGCCCACCAACAGGCTAGTATAAGCTTGTGGTACCTGTCGTAAACCTGTCCCTGTCTTTACCATTCAGAGGCTTCTTTGCAGCTGCGGCTTCATCTTCAACAGTGGCCACATAATCCAGGAGCCTGGACACCAGCATCACAACCCAACTGATCATGGGAATATCCAGGACTCCTAGGGAGAAACAACAAGAGGAGATTCAAGTAAACATGAGTTCTAAGGACAACTGAGAAACCATCTTACAAATTAAGAACACACTGCATCATGACCAACCCCAAAATATTACAATATACCTTAAAACTAGATACTCACGGAAACAAAATGAGTAGAAAAATGAATCTAATGAAAAACAGGATACAAGGGACTGACTGGAGAGATGGCACAGCTGTTCAGAGAACCGACTACTCTTCCAGAAGTCCCAAGTTCAATTCCCAGCAACCACATGGTGGCTCACAATCATCTGTAATGGGATCTGATGCCCTCTTCTGGTGTGTCTGAAGACAGCTACTGTGTACTCATATACATAAACTAAATCTTTAACAACAACAATAAAAAAAGAACAGGATACCAAAGAAGACAAACGCCGGGTGGTGGTGGCGCACACCTTTGATCCCAGCACTTGGGAGGCAGAGGCAGGCGGATTTCTGAGTTCGAGGCCTGCCTGGTCTACAGAGTGAGTTCGAGGACAGCCAGGGCTACACAGAGAAACCCTGTCTTGAAAAAACAAACAAACAAACAAACAAAAAAAACCAAAAAAACAAAAGAGGACAAAGGATACACAGGAAACCAAAATAAAACATGTACCACCTTATAATTCATACTAACAATTATATTCTATAGCTTATTTCATGCTCAAATGAAAACTATCACTGGCCAAAAAGTAAACATGCTTTTAATGCTTAAACATATAAGACTGGAAGATTACAAAAATGTTCAAGTTCACCATTCAGGAGACAGAGGCAGATGGATCTCTGAACGGTCAAAGCAGCCTGGTCATAATGAGCTTCCAGATCAGCAAAATCCACATATTAAATTCTGTCTACTAAAACAAAGACAAATAAAAAGCTAGGCATGGTCTACGGCCATACCACCCTGAATACGCCCTATCTCGGAAGCTAAACAGGGTCGGGCCTGGTTAGTACTTGGATGGGAGACCACCAAGTACTTGGATGGGAATACCGGGTGCTATAGGCTTAAAGAGAAAAAAAAGGTGGGCATGATGGTGGACAACTTGAATCCCAGCTCTAAAGAGGCAGAAGAACCTCTCAGCTCAAGGCCATTCTGGTCTACATAGAGAGACAGGTCTGGGAAGTAAGCCTTGTTGTCTCAAAAACAAACAAGAAAACCTGAAGATAAATAGATGAACAGATAGATTAAAAAAAAACCATCTAAGTTCACAACTCAAATAATGGGTTGAAAAGACAACTTGCTTGTAGTAGTCAACCACAAAAAAGCTATTCATTCTAAATCTTACACTACAAAATGATTAAAATGTACTTCAATGACTATTAAAGTATATCAAAAATATTTCTAGAAACAATACTTAACAGTAACTATAAATACTAAAGACAGTCACTTTATATAATACCTTCTGTCCTTCTGTGCATGGTTAACTCTGGCTGAAGAGGTGACAATAAATTATCCAAGAGATTTAGTAAGCTTTCCAATACTCCACTGTTACTAAGTGATCGCTGACCAATGCAGGAAAGTAACATAAAGACCCTGCAAACAGATACAAGGAAAAGGACCAGTGAGAATCAATTTAAATTGTTCCACTTTAAAAGAAATATATTCACAAAGGAATTATTATAAAGCATATTTGCTTATTAAAACCATTCTTTGGTAAGTTAGAAAGAAAGATTTCTATCAGGAGAAGTGATGTAAAATGAGTTTCTATTCTAGTTATTGGTTATTTTTTCTAATGCTACCCCTAAGAAATCAGGCACTTAGCAGAGAACAAGCTCTATCAGAGCCTAAAGAACCACATTTAATGGATAAGGCACTGCATGATCTTATACCAATACTATGCATCTCACGCTAATACGGATACATAGTAATCCAGCAAGCCTAAGAAATCAAAATTCATTTAAGAAACATGAGAATAAGTAGGCAGATCTCTGTGTTCAAGGCCACCCTGGTCTATAGAGTGAGTTCTAGGAAAGCCAGGGTTGCTAGGAAAAGCTTTATGTCTAAAAAACAAAAAACAAAACAAAAACTTAGAAAGAAATTACTGGAATAAAAGGCATGATGAGGATGTAGTTAGTAAAAATATATACCAAGACCTATAAAATACCATAGATTGATCCAGGAAATCTCCAAGGGAGAACACATCAGAGCTCATGCCCTTCATTTAGTACTTGCCAAGCCCCAAGAAGACTTATTTTATTTTACATCTTCTCCATACTTACTATCCATGTAAACAAAACTTCACACTGACAACGATTCTACAAGTGAAAGCCATTTACATAAGCCACTGATCTCTCCAACCTACCTATCCTGTGGGAAGATGAGAAGCTGCTCTGAATTGTACAGTTCCTGAAGAACATTAGAAAGAAACTGGCCCCACCATCTCTCACCACCACACAGCTGAACAAGGAGGAGGCCAGTATGCAGCCGTATCTTTGGGGTCCCACTGATGCACAAGTGTTTAAACAGCTCCTCACAGGCCTGAGCGTGAAAGGTACTCTGCAAAACTGCAGGAACAGAATGCCCTGTTACAAGAAAGAAACAAACCACTTATCTCAGTGTAGGTATGGTGTTAAGGCCAACACCAGCACACCTACATACACTTTTTTCCCCAGCAATCAGTAAACAATTATAATCTATCTATTTTGTGACTTACTTACTGCTTTTACATAGAAATTAGTTGTAAAGTATTTATGAGTAAAAGGGATAGCACATACATCGTGTTTCTTGTTTCTGTGGTCAGGTTTATCAAACTCCCTTACAAGTAAATATGGGAATAAGTATAAATGAGAAAAAAAAGATTAGACATCTTAAGAGAGGGGACTATAAACATAAATGAGCAATCCAAAGTAGTGCATGACTACAAACACTATTACTGTATTAGGTCAGAAGACACTAAATCTTCTACTTTATGCAATGTTTAATATTTTCTCACTCTAATACGGATACATAGTAATCCAGCAAGCCTAAGAAATCAAAATTCATTTAAGAAACATGAGAATAAGTAGGCAGATCTCTGTGTTCAAGGCCACCCTGGTCTATAGAGTGAGTTCTAGGAAAGCCAGGGTTGCTAGGAGAAGCTTTATGTCTAAAAAACAAAAAACAAAACAAAAACTTAGAAAGAAATTACTGGAATAAAAGGCATGATGAGGATGCAGTCAGTAAAGCACCCATTTACCACGTGCCAAGCCCTAGATGCAATGCATAACACAGGAACAATAATAAAAAATCTTTAAGAAGAAAATAATGAGTGAATCTACAGAAACTTCTTAAATACATTAAACAGAATATCAAACTAAAAATGTCTAGATAGACCAATGACGAGCACTTAACTAGTATGTATAAAATAACAATTCAATCCCTAGCACCACACATTCATTTAAACAAACAAACAAAAAAAGATTCCCTAGAAAGAAATTCTAAGTACCCAAAACATGCAGCAAGAAAACATTAAACCATTCCCAGTCTCTAAGTCACTGAGTTGAATACAAACCATTGGAAGAGTGCAGGAGACTGAGCAGCGTGTCCAGTAAGTATCTCACAATGGTGCGTAACTGCTCTGTGGATGATGTCTGAATCAGGTCTTCTGGACCTGACGTTTCACTCAACGTCTTCCGACTTGCACCTATGGCTACTTTGAGCCTCTGCACTGCATTATGAGCCAGATTGAGTTGAAGCTGTAGCTGAATACAATCTTGATAAGCAGAAAAAACTCTACTGTCTTCCTCAACTGCTTTGTCTGGTTTTCTCAAAAAGTACTGTGCATTGTTTGCACTATTGAGAGGAGGAAGGTCAATACTCTGTAAAAGAGCTTCCAGACGATGACAGGCTAAGTTATATCTATGGGTAAAAATAAATGAACAGGAATTCCTTCAGTCTTATTTTGTATCTACACACTAAAAAGCACATCTCTTAAAATATATTAAAGCACAAATACTATGAAGAATTATTCTTGGGCCAGGTACTGTAGTGAACACCAATAATCCCAGTATTGCAGAGGCAAAAGTGGGCAGCCATCTGTGGTTGGATAACAGCCATAGCCACTTATAGGCCACCCAGAGCTACAATAGAGACCCTATCTTAAAACCAAACAAACAAACAAACAAGCAAAGAAAATAAACTACTCTTCACAAATATTAATAAATGCTAATACCAATTAGGAAACATCATTCTAATATTTTCAATCTAGCTATAATGTACACATTTGTTCTCCTTTTGCTCTTTTCTATGTAGATACAGAAAACATTCACTGGCAGAAATAATTTAACAAAATATATTAGCAAATTTCCACTAACCTGCACTGTATATCTTCTTGTAGAGCAACCATCATTGTTAAATGCTGATCAATTTCTGGTTGGCTGGCAGATTCTCCTTCACCTCTTAGAGGATCATGCATCAACTTCAGTTCACTTTCCCAAGGTAAGATATAGGTATGCCCATAGTAAAATCCTAAGGGGATCTTTGCTCTGGCATTTGTGCTTCCATAGCGTCCAATGACAGTTATCTGAAATGGAAAGTTGCAAATACACATACACATGTGATAATATTTAAAAATCTGAGCTACATATTTTGAAAGATATAGGTATACTCTTTAGTACTATGTCAATGTAGTACTATGAAACACGAAAACCATAGTTACTTTCTTGAAGTTTTTTACCTTCATGAATCTGCATACAGGGGGAGGTATTAAGTCATGAAGAATTAGTGAATGTGTACTGATATCAGTAGCCACTACCAAACGCCTTCCATCCACTTCTTCTCCTAACGTCCATATGTCAATTGATAAGGAGGCCAAGTCTCCACAAGTAGGAATCAGTACATCTGTCAACAGTATAGGTCTTCCAAAATCCAGGGTGACAAATCTCCTGGCTCCTATAAAGGAAAGAGAAGCATGTGAGCTATCAAAAAAGGATCAAGTGACCAAAGTATATACACAAAACATAGTAAAGCATTCTTCTTAAAATAAAAAAAATCAAGTTATTAAACTAT
Organism: Montemys delectorum; assembly: GCA_019843815.1. Classification (NCBI taxonomy): domain Eukaryota; kingdom Metazoa; phylum Chordata; class Mammalia; order Rodentia; family Muridae; genus Montemys; species Montemys delectorum. The sequence goes on along the minus strand of JADRCD010200496.1, from coordinate 5,596 downwards.
AGAAAGCTAAGTGAAAGTAGCTTTATCAATATTTACTCATAAATTCTATTAATTGCTTAGTATGTTAAGCCTTGAAATTTGATCCCAAAATGCCAAAAACTCTACTATAGCTTTGAAAAACCTGAAATCAAAGATTTTAAGATTGTTAATACAAAAACAGTCAAGTATAGAACGAAACCTCATACGTATTATAAAACATTACAGTTTAACAACTAAACCATGATGCATTAAAAGGTAAACCTATAAAGTCCCAATCTGAATATTTGTCTTAAATTTATCACTAGATAGATTAGACATGCCGATATGTATTATGTACCTTTACTTGTGAAAGTCTTATTAACTTCTGAGACAGGGGTCTAATATTTTGGGTTTAGTATGTATAGAAAATTACATAGTCATGCTATCATTAAAAAATACGACTCAACAGTTAAGAGCACATACTTCTGCTCTTCAAGAAGCCATGTTTGAGTCCTCATAGGGCTCAATTATATCCACAGGTTAAAATCAAACTTCAGTACAAACAACTGTTCACAAGCAGAGGAACAAAATGTTCCCTCTACATGTTATAAGCATTAATGCTGCTATACAACTTATAATTAAATGGGCATAAAATAGCAAGAGAATTTTATGTTTTAAAACTCCTTCATCTAGAGCAAATATGACTCAGTTGTTCATATGAAAAACATGATACAGTAAGTCCATTTTCTTTGTAAGGATATTTTAAATTTTTCTTGTTCCTATAGTATAAAACTACAAGCTAGTAGAATTAGAAGGTTAAAAGTAGCTAAAATGTATCTGTAAATATGCATGTACCCATCCCAATTCTGGAATACTACATGACACAAATGTAGATATAATGCTACTTTTAGGATATTGCCATACAGTGTACTTCTAGTATAACGGCAGCAAGAATTTAAGCATACCATTTGTATCATTTATATTTCAAAAGGAAAACTTAGATACAGAGAAATCTCATTGTTTCAATGGAACTACTCAACCCAAACAATTTATACCTTTTGTAGTTACTACTCTTAGTAGAATGTACTTAACTGACAGCAAATGTAATTTATTTGCAATAATACATAAAGGGAGCCCAAGAGACTATGTAAGAAAAATAATTACAGAAATGCAAAGATTACCTGAATGCATTCGCTCTATAATAATGGACTGGTGAGGAGGCGGCTGAAGAAAATGTGAGGCATGAGAAATTGCAAGGGCTAGGCCAGAACCAAGTGGATTCTAGACAAAAAACAAAAGCAAAAATACCCAAAACAATATAACTTTGTACTAATACCCTTGCTCTAAAAATCCTTCTAACCATAACACTAAATTAAAACGTCTTACTTCCTGATACACATTTTGAAATATTTTATAAAATCAAAATGATCTGATATACTTTCATGACAATTTAAGCATTTGACTTTCAAAGTTAGAATTTATTTAAAAATATAAGAATCTGTCCAAGTTAACATTTACTTAAAACAACATTTACCATTCGAGACTTGTTGGAATTTTTGTTATGTGCAGCAAGATTCACTGCTGGAGGATCAATGACTGAGCCTGGAAAAAGCTGTGCAAGTTCAGCATTAATCACAACAGAAACTGCTTCATTGGGTGGAGTGAGAGGTGGAGTCATAAAAAGTGGTGTTGTTTTTGGAGTGGGTGGAATAACATCAGATGGATGGATGAAAAATCCAGGAGCAGACACTGGGTTGGAAGGCACAGCGTTGTGAACAGGACCTGCTGCTGCTGCTGCTGCTGATGCAGCTGCTGCTGCTGCTGCTGTTGTCTGGTGCAACTTGGCTTCCAGCTTTGCTTTCTGTAAAAGGAAAAGCAACACCTATAGAAGAATCCTGACTAAGTTGTGAGGAACACCTGACAATTATATATAATAAACTTAAATGAGATTAATAAAATCCTGGTTACATGAGAAAAACTGGACTTAGCACATGAAGGACTGCCTTGTTAGGAACATTTCTTAGTATATTATACAAAAATTTCTTATATATTAAGAAAACTAGAAAGTGCTCAAAAAATGAAAAGCAAGCAAAACAATTAAATACAAATAATGAAACCAGTTCTGCACAAAACAAAATGAAGCAAAGTGAATTCAATATTAACTGGCAGGATACAATTTCTCAAGCAGAATTTGTACAGGTTGCATTTAGTCAGCAATTAATTCGACACACCACAATATCATAATAGCTGTGCTTAGAATCAAATTAATGTCCTACATTTCATAACGTCCTACAGTCTCTGTTCCATGAAAACAGTAACTGGTAACTATATAATATTTCTCCAAGAGTTTTTAAACATAAAAGTAGAATTGACTTCAAGGCTACTCAAAAAGTATCATTTTTCCTCAATCACATACAAAATAAAATGCAGTCATATAATTTTAATACATTTAAACATATTACAAAGACATTACCTCAATTTTTTTGTTGAAAACGATTAGCTCAGATTGGACAACCTACTCTCCTTTATGAAAATAACGGTCATTTTTACAGTACTTTTCAGCTTTTGAAGTTTAGAGACAGCATGAACAAAGAGCCAAATAGTCTCCAACCTGTTGCTGAAGCTTCAAAAGCTGCTGCTGTTTCTCTTGCAGCACCTGCAGCTGTTGCTCGGCTGAAGCCATTGCATGAGAGAGAGACTGCAAAGCTACCTGGGCTGCAGAACTCAGGGCCGTCGAGGCTTCCCCAACTGTGCCAGATGACAGTCCACCTACTGCAGGAGTAACCCCGAAGGAACTCACTGGCATGAGACAAGGAAAGACAAAACAAGATACCAGGATGAAGAAAAGGTACACAGACGTACATGGTTCATTAAAACTATATGCAATTAAAAAAATAAAATAAAAAAAGGGTGGGTTGTCACTCAGTGACAGGGCACTTGCCTGAAAGGCTAAGAGACCCGAGATCAATCACCAGTATTACCATATCCATATGAACATTGCAAAGTAGTGATACTAACACTGATATTCAATTCCTAAGGGGATGCTCAAGCAAATCTCAAATCAAGCAATTTTGAGTTTACTTTTCAGTTCATAAGTATTATTTCTGGTATAGAAGAATTATGCTCATGATCAAAATAATTCTAAGAAAATTTAACAGTATCATTTTTCTTATACATTGCGAACGTTCTCTCGGTCCTCAAAAAAACTCCCCACTTAGTAGAGCATGGTACACGTGCCTTTAATCCCATCATTAGTAGCAAGTGGATCTCTGTTAGTTCCAAGTCGGCCAGGGCAATGTATGTAGTAAGATGCTGTCTCAAAAAATAAAATTGAAAGAGCTCCCCATAAGAACCATGTTAAAATTTAAGTATATTAATTAAACAGAAGAAAGATACTTAATTCCTCTTTAAAGAAAACATTTATTTTATGTGTAAATGAATGTTTTCCCTTCATACATGTCTGTACACCACATGTATTTGTGATCTGACAGAGACTGGAAGTCCCAAGAAATAAATTTATAGACAGTTGTAAAATATGCATATCCTGACACATATGTAACATGCATACGTAAAATATGCATACCCTGAATTGAACCTTGAACCTTTGGAAGAGCAACAAGTGCTCTTAATTGCTGACCTATCGCTCCAACCTTAATCACTTTATTTTAATCTACCAAGTAGACAGAGGTAAGGACTACAGAGGAAAGACAGACAGACAGACAGACAGACAAAACTTTATTTTCTACCTCTTGCATTTACTCAAACATTCTCACAAGTAAAAGCAAAATTTGATTTTTTCAACGTAAGTCATCAATACATTATAAATGAACACTTTTCCATTTGATGTTTATTAAAAAAGTTCTGAATATGATATAATAGCTTAATTTCATAATTTATGCTAGCACATCAGCATAAAATAAAAATCCAGCCAAGTAAAGTACTAATATTTTAATATTTGTATTATTACAGACCTTTACTACAATGTTCCACTGGGAAAGGGTAACTACTATAATGACAACACACTTTGGATACATTACTTACTATATGACATGTCTCATCACGTCTTCCTATTTATTTTGGTTTTCCAAGTTATAGTTTTTCTGTGTAGCCTGGGCAGTCCTGGAACATACTCTGTATACTAGGCTGTCTTTGAACTCCTACTAAATGACATTCATTTATTCATTCTTTAGTTAGTTAGTTAGTTAGTTAGTTAGTTAGTTAGTTTGTTTGTTTGTTTTTCAATACAGGGTTTTTCTGTGTAGTCTGGGCAGTCCTTGAACTCTGTCTGTAGACAACAGTGACTTTTAACTCAGAGATTTACTTGCCTGTTTCCTGAGAGCTGGGATTAAAGGCATACCATGTCCAGTACCTAAATGACACTATCCATAAATTACCACACTTAGCTTACAATAAACTACACAAGGCAAATGTCATGACTCCAATCTTTAGGTGAAGAAACAATGATACAGGGTAGCTAAGCTTATAGTAGTAAGTAGAACCAGGTTTGGAACCAGAGCCAGTGTAAACATTAACGTATACAAACTCATTAAATCTTAAAAACAGTAGTAAAAATTAAGCAGAATATGCCACTGTATGTTCTGTATATAAGATAATATTACCATCTCATTCGTAGATAATGAATCTAAAATTAGGAAGTAAAAGTATTCATTTTTAATCTATTCACAAAAGTGAGGAAAAACTCAGGCACTTTGGCATTGTCTATCAAAAGCTCTATTTCTAAAACAGAAACATAGTATACAGGGGAAAAAAGAAATAGTTCCACTGATGTTTTGCAGGAGGAAATGAACCAGAGAGATCCACTGAATAATTTTTCAGACAGTATTTTATTATTAACATTTTTAATGATTTATTTTTATATGTATGAATATTTTGCCTAAATATACGAGTGTACCTACCAAATGTATTCCTAGTGCCAATCAAAGTTAAAAGAGGGTGCTAGATTCCCCTGAACTAAAGTCACAGATGGTTGTCAGCCATCACATAGGTGCTAGAAGGCAAATATGGGTATTCCTATGCTGGCACACCTAGTGTTCTCATCCCCCGAGCCACCTCTTAATCATCCACATAATTTTAGACTGCTTATGCTCTTCAAAATATAACTAATTCAAACATGAATTTTCTTAAAACTGATACCTAATCTCATGACACATTCCAAGAAAAGACCACGATTTATAAGGGAAGAGTTTTCTGTTAGCATTATGAAATGACTACAGTGTAAGAAAACAAAGCAACGTTGACCTTACTAGACTTTCAATTCATATATATGTATTTTAAATCTGAAGGGTCATCTTCACACTACATAAACTAAACTTAGTGGCTACTTCTACAATGAAAAAGTAGAAAGCAAGTACACTAAACTGAACTTATAATTTTTTTAAAACTGTATCCCTTCTAGAGCCAAAATCAAGGACTATAAACATCTATAAATTCTCCTGAAAATTGTGTTTTTGTTGGTGTTTTTTAATTTGCTTCTTTTGCAGAGCTAGGGACTTCATCCAAATTCTTGAGTGCATTTGGCAAGTTCTTGTTCTCTCTCTCTCTCTCTCTCTCTCTCTCTCTCTCTCTCTCTCTCACACACACACACACACACACACACACACACACACACACACACACA